>JAVCKT010009276.1:19997-30519 GCA_032273925.1 Rhynchotus rufescens | reverse complement strand
GTCCAAGCTAGCATACCAGCTTGGACAGATTTTTCCTATTTCTTCAGGAACGGATAATGTAGTAGCAACACATCGTTAAATTCGGACATTAGCTCTACATGTTGCAGTCAACCTTACATCACTTGCTGGATGCTATCTTGAAAGAAAGAATTTATATTCTGAATTTTCTGCTTTTCTGATATTGTCTTTTTTGTGTGTGCAGTATATATATTACTCTGTTGATAGGCATGCTAGAGATGATGAAAAACATATTTTTCATGAGGAACAAAGGAGTCCTTTCCTGAAAAGTTACCTTTCAAGTCATTGCATGGATAACTTAACACAATATGCTTGTATTTAAACATGATGTGAATCACATTTTTAATAATTTTAAGGTGAGATGGGGCCAATGGTTGCAGCTACCCTAAAGCTAGGCATTGCCATTTTAAATGGAGGAAATTCTACAGTTCAACAGGTAAAGTGCTCATTTATTTTTACCTATTATGGTCTGTACAGATTTTTATACCGTGGTCCTTATTATTGTAATATTGAATTATGTAATGTGACTGTCATTTGTCAGATGTTGTGTGTCTTCTTTCTCCTTTCCTTAGAACAAAACACATAAATATCTTGTTTATGTACATATTTTTTTACTGTACACATCTAATCATAATACCAGGCTGAGAGAAATGCCTTTTACTTTCATATGAGAGGAAAAATATTATGCTAAATTGTAAACTTCTGGATGAAATCTCAGGAAATCCTTTCCTTTCATGGAGACTGCCATTGTCAGTAGAGCAAAATTACTGCTCCCCGTCTTCAACAGTAAATTTGTCTGCAATTTCGGAAGTCCTTACGTTATGCAATGGAGAGCCATAGTACTAAAAGCAGAAACCTTAGACTTTATTTTTCACTCTACAGGGAGATAATGTGGAGAACAGAGGACAAATCTGCTATGTTAGCAGGTTTCTGTACTGATGAAGAAAAGGGCCTCATACAGAGTATATTCGATATTCTGCACTAGCTGAAGATTCCTGAGTCCCAGAGGATTCATGCCTATTATTATTACATTGCTGTAGGACATGTGAATGTTTATAGACAACTGGGAACAATTAAGCTGTCCTCTAGCTACCACTGAAGTGACCGAGTGCAGGCAAAAATAATATTCTTTTCAGAAGTGTTTCTTCTCACGAAGAGTGTTGACCAGAGACTTGTCAGTCGACAAAGTGTCTATATGAACTATTGCCAGTTCTTTGTCATGTTGTGATTTTACAGCTCTTATGAGAACAGTGATATTTTTACATAGTTATTTACATAGATATTATTCCTAATGTGTCAGTCTAAATTATTTTTAAAATGATTTTTTTTAAGTCTTTAATCAGAATACAGAAACCATTATTACTAGTTCAGTTACAATAGTACTAATTCTCGTAGTACAAATTATGTAATTATAGCATAAAAGCATCAAGAACATCCTATTTTAAGATTTCCTTAAGGTCAGCCTTGAAAGTCTTCAGGTGGACTGTTCTTCCTCAGGCAGAATGGCTGGCGTAGGGCAAGAAGGGCAAGAGCTGTGGAAATGGCAGACGAGCCCGCAGCACCCTGAGTGTTCTGCTGGGAGGAGCAGGATGTTGAAGCAGCGGGGAGGAGCTCTTTAATTTTGTGTCTGCTTGCGGTTATGTTGATAAGTTTTGTTAACAGTCTGCTTCTGTGTCTTCTTTGTCACAGGCTAACTTGGTTATCCAAATTGTACTTATTCTGTCATCTCCAGAATGAGTTTTACTGCATTCACAGAATGAATTCCTGTAGCATTCCTGTAGAGATCGGTCTTTGATCATTGTGATTTGTGTTTACAGCTGGGACCTCTGGTATCAACCTGTATCTTCACTCTGCAACACATTTTGTTCTAAAATCATGGTTCACTCCACAGAGAATAACTTATTGTTATTTCAGCCTGTTAACAGATAGACATCGCACTGTGGAGTTACAATGTTAAGCTAATGAAACTAATTCAGACAATATTCCTGACTACTAACAGCTAAACCTCAGACCATGATAAGCTCATCCAGGTGCTATGACTGTTAGATCAATACAAATCTGTGGCCTATAACTGGTAGTGCCAAAATTCTGTGTGTCTCTGTGTGTGTGTGTGTGTGTATATATTTATTAGACATATATGTATATTCAACATTAATATAAGCACTCTGGAACATTGACTTTAGTGATTTTTTTTCTCTTGTTTACCATGAATTATCCAAAATGCAGAGCCTCCTATTCTGTAAGGGCAATATGCATTAAATGTTCACTGTTAATACCAACAAGGCTGTTATCTAATTTGTAAATTATGATCTATATTATTATGACTATTATAAATTGTAAATCATGAGTTATTTAAAAACATCAGCCTGACCAATAATCTAAGACTTCAGATAACATTACAGAAACTAAAATAAGGCATAGTATATGTGTTAATTTTCTGTGTATCTGATTTTTGTTTACTGCAGAAAATGCTTGACTACCTGAAGGATAAAAAGGATGTCGGTTTCTTTCAGAGCCTTGCTGGTCTTATGCAGTCCTGTAGGTAAGAAAATATGTACTTTACAGATTTATTACCTCCTAGGTAGGTTTTATTCCACAGGATGTTTACTTTTGGAAAGAGCATGTACATATTTTTTTTTTTGCAAACAGCATTTGATCTGTAACATGCTGCATTTGGGATAAAAGGCAAAGTTATGTTTATGGCATGAAAATCTTTATATGACATGGATCTGTGTTAATTAAAGAGCTCTTCTCACACACATGGCAAGTGTGTGTTTTTTTTTTTTAAGGATCAGTCATAAATTCTGTTGTTATTTGCAGAGCAAAAGTAGTGGTAAACATGTTGCATTAAACTTTATAATCTTGTAGCTAAGAGGTATGTGCATCTTCCTGGCTCTGCTATGATTGTATATCTAGCTAAAAATCATAAACTTTTCTCTGTCATCTTTCACATAAGGAAATATCACTAATATTTAATCAGAACATACGTATAATTTTTCTCATTTCAGTGTTCTTGACCTAAATGCATTTGAGCGTCAAAACAAAGCAGAAGGCCTTGGCATGGTGACTGAAGAGGGATCAGGTATGACTATTTTAATGGAAATCGTCTGTCACCTATTGTCTTTTGTATTTTGAGAGAGCAAGCTGAATTTGAAGGAACACAGTAAATATATATCAAGAGACTGAAGACAAGATTTGATTCCTAACGGTGATTTATATTTAAATGGCCTGCCTAGTCCTGAGCTAGACAAGAGTAAATCACTAGCAGAGTCTTACCATCATTCTAAAGAAGTCACTGCATCTAAAACTGAAAGCAGATTCTAATTAAAAATAGTAGTGTTTGTGCATGTAAAACACTTCAGAGATCCCTAACTAGTTTCAGTATAAAATGAAATTAAGAGCTCCCAGCTGATTTCTTAAACTGTCTTTGTGGAATTAATTATACACAATTTAGTAAGTAATAAATTAAATATCAGAGGTCAAGGAAACTTTATTTAATTCTTGGGATAATTTTTTTTTGAATTTTTTTTTTTTTTTTTTTTTTTTTTTTTTTTGTATGAGGAAGTACCTCACAATCTTTGGTTTATTCTTGATTTTTGAACTGATTTGGCTTTCAATCTTTTGTATTCAGTACTGAGTTCTATCTCACAGCAAGTTCAGTTACTCTGTTACTGTGACTGTTTGGAACCGTTGTTCTCTGGTTCATCACATTCTTCTGTGACTAATAGAGCTACCAAAGTGCAATTTCTCCCCCACTGTCAATATTTTTTACAGTGTACTTGTGTATTTTTTACAGTAAAGTAATCTTAATATGCTTTTATTTTAAAAACAAGATATAAAAAACGTGACTCTTTGTCATTATTGCACTTTGGAGTTCATAATTCCTACCTGAAGCTCTGAATACCTTATTAGCTGTTTTCCCTTAGCTCTTTTGTGAGACATATTTCTTGATTATTGAAATGCTCATGTCAAAACCCCAAACTGTTACATTTGGGTGAATGACTTAAAGAGTAATCATAAATACTGCTTGTCAAAATTTGTTCTTACATTTTAAATTATAGAGATCAAATTCTACTAGATTTATACGAGTAAATGAAATAAAGTTATCCCTTGTGGATAAAATTTTGTCATGTGATGATGGATTGAACAGTGATGCAGCTATCTGGCTTACAATGTTTTAGTCATTGCCAAGAATCAAAAAAGTGTTTTGTAACAGTCTTGTAACTGTCTACCCCAAAAAATAATTGAAGGATCTAATTCAGCAAAACACATCAAGATGTGTTTGTCATAATTTAGTGCTTTATTTTTAAAGGGAGATGGATGCCCAATATTTATTTTGGTACAATGACAAACTAATGCTAAATCCTCAAATTCATTTGTCTTTTTTTGAGAATATGAAAATGCAGATATCTCTACATTTCTTAGGTTATATGAAGGTATTTTTAAATCTATTCTAAATCTAATTTTTCATTTGAGAAATATTTTTCATTGATTTGTTTAAATGTTCTGTATTTTTAAGTATCTGATTTTGTTATGAATGGCAACCAAACTAATCTACTGCTTATCTTTGTGTATAGCACAGCATTCATGCTCACTAAAATAAAATAAGAATATGAAGCAGGGATTATTTCTAAAATGCTCAAGCATGAGCAATGCTTGAGCATTTTAGAAATGAGCTCTCAAGCTCATACTACCATCTTTTATATGAAGATCATTATGTTTTGTAATTTATTATTAATTTTATAGAATTAAATCTACCTGCCAAGCACAAATCATTTGTGCGACCTATTAGTGGCTGTATTTTTTCCATCTTCTTTCTTCTTTTGAATTAAATGTGGAGATTTTCTTTAGGGCGACATAGGGAGTTACTTGGTAGACTGCAATAATTTGTGCTTCCATCTGTCCTTTCTACAGGAGAAAAGGTGATGCAGGATGATGAATTCACATGTGACCTCTTCCGCTTCCTTCAATTGCTCTGTGAAGGACATAATTCAGGTGTGTGGACATTTAAGCCAAGGTGATGGTAACCCACAATAAAAGCTCTGCATTGCTGATGCTTTGGCAACTTTTGTAAAGTATAATGAAAATTGATTTCAGTGATGGATTGTACATGAAAGCAAAATATTTGTATGGCATTAATATTTTTTTTTTTAAAGCCATGTAAACTTTATAGAGAAAATAATGTTAGGTTTTGAATCATGACTTATTGACTTATTACCTATCTTATAACTTATCTGATTAATATGTATGAATACTTGAAGGGTGAATGTAGGGTGGAAGGGGTCAAACTCTTCTCAAAGGTGGCCAATAGTAGGACAGGGGGCAATGGGTGTAAATAGAAACACAGGCAGTTCCATCTCCATGTGAGGAAGCATTTCTTCACTGTTAGGTTGACAGAGCCCTGGCACAGGCTGCCCAGGGAGGTTGTGGAGTCTCCTTCTCAGGAGGTCTTCAAAACCTGCCTGGATGCCACCCTGTGCCCTGTGCTCTGAGTAGGCACGTGCTGGAGCAGGGGGTTAGACGGGATGATCCCTGGAGGTCCCTCCCAACCTCAACCACCCTGTGATTCTGTGTCCTTCCCCATGGGGCGGCCTGGGCAGAAGGGAAGCATGGGAGGTTGCTGGCATCTTTGAACACCCCTAAATACAGCTTCCCAGAAAAGCAATGAGTAAGGAATGGAAAAAGAAAAGTTCACTTCATCTTTCAAAATTACTGAACTAGGAAGTACTTTGTTGCTGTCGCATTCTGAAATATTTCATTGTCAGAGAGGGAGCCTCTTCATAAATACTGTGGGTGATCTGTTCTCAGCAGGAGAGATTTTGATGACCTCCAACTCATCAGGAGTTTTTGCAAGTTACTGTGTTGGAAGGTCCATGAATCAGTTTCTGGCATTTATTTGTCTCAGCCTCTTCCATGACATCCTCACTAAAATTTCACTGTTTGAACGCATATAAACACCTCTTCCTCAAGCAGCCCCCGCTGGGAAAGGCAGTTTACCATCTCTCCGAGGTTTTAATGAGAATCCTGTCAGCTGAGTGTTCAGGAACTTGCAGCACCTCCAGTGTCTTTATAGAAAACGCATCACGCTATTAATGAAGTTACAATGTAAAAAAAGGATGAAGAGGTCTCAAACAATCACAAATTTTCTGTTCAAAAAGAAATGACTGCACAACTCACTACACAAAGGCATATAACTCAATTAATTTGATCAGATTTCAGTGTTACTAATGTCCCTAGTAAAACATTAAAAAAAAAAACAAAAAAGAGAGAATGAGATCTGAAACCAAAGAATACTATATTTTTTTTTACTTCTTTTTTAATTCAACTCTAGAGAGAAGTATTGAGAAGGGGATCCCAACTATTTTAACAGCAAAAGCATAGGACTGAATTCAAAGGAAGAGGAAGGGAGTAAGAAATATAAGACTTCACCTCTGAGCTAAATGAGCAGTAGAAATAAGAAAAAAAAATAGCTGGACCTAGATACTAACGCTGTCTTAAGGTTAAGCATTACTCAGAGTTACAGTTACTCCTGAGATGATACTCTTGTTCCTCATTATGGTCACACAAAAGCAATGAAAGACTCATGTGGTTATCAGACCCAGCACTAAGTGTGACAGATCAGAACCTGGCACGTGACTCCAGGGCACTCAGGGCTGCTTTGCCCAGCAGGGATGGCTGCTGCTCTCCGGACCACCCTGCACGTCTGATGGAAGCTCCACCCTTCCTAACTCTCCAGGAATTATGCATCACACTAGTGAGCTCACTGCTGCATCAGGAGGGTGATGGAGAATGAGTCCTAGAACCCAAAACAAAAGTACTCAAATTATGAGTTACTAAGGAAAGTCTGTGTTAAAGTAGGAGGAGCAAGAGGGGGAAAAAAAATTTTAACTAAAATATTTGTTCTATGAGTGATTTTTTAAAAAAGGATTTTTTTTTTTCATTTTGGTCAGCGTGAGGTCCTGAAGAGGTTACCTAGGGACAACTCCTCTTCAGGCACCGAAGCCTGTCAAGTAAATTTCCAAGCAAGGCTCAACAGGCACGAAGAAAGAAGATGATATCCACAGTGTGAGTAACCCTATCTGCACGGATCAGGCATTTAGTTCTATCTCAAATTAAAAAAAAAAAAGTGTTATTAACATTAATTAAACTAAAAGTCACTCTCATTTAAGTGCAACTCTTTATTCTAAAAAGTATCACCAAAAACATCCAGTGAAGAATGTCAAAACGTAATCTCCACTTAGTCCACAGGGTACTCATGGGAAAAAATGTCTCATGGAAAAAAGGCATCTTGCCAGGCATCCCATTCTATCAGCAATGAAACTCTGCAGTCTCAGGGCACAGACTACATGGATTCCACCAACAGGCACCACACATTTAAAATATGGTGTCACTGATTAAAAAAAGAATACAAATATGCTATTTTGCCAGAATCACTTTGAATGAAACAAGCACAGAAGAAAGTACTTAGGAGATGAGAGGAAATGTTCTCAGATGAGGTCAAGAAATGAACGGTTTCAAGGGGAAGAGGCATTGACCTCTTTAGCACTTATACTACCTTATACTTGATCACCACAGAAACTGGAAAGGGTCCGAAGCCAGGTATATAATCTGGCTGTGGTCAGATTAATGGTATAATCTGTGGTCACATCAAAAATACTCCCCATGCTCAGAACATAAATCTTGTATGCAGCTGATAAAATGTCAGGTAGGTTTGGAACAGCTTTCTCTAACAAAAGTATTTGAGAACTAAATTTGACTAGGATATACTAGTAAATTGAAAAGCTGAGCAAATCGTTCAGAATCTGGACTCATCGAAGATAATTCAAAAAATATTATATAAATATTTGGACTAGTAAAATTAGACACATTTATGCAAGATAACAGAATGAAGCATTAAAGAACCATATACACGCATGCATTCATACAAAGAAAAATATCATTTTTACTTACATTTCAGTGGCTATGAATCCGGTGAGCTCAGACAGGAAGAGAAACAGTATAAAGAGACAGCAGCAGACAGAGACTGGAAAAGAGAAAGATGGAGGAAAAGGTTAGTCTTATCTCTGATAAAGAAACAAATTATTTTCATGCAGATGATTCTCCCAATGAATGTGTCAGGTAAGACACTTGAGAATTCATGTTCTCTTTAAACAATGGGACCCTCAGGAGACTTCAAGGTGATACCACTGGAATCTCCCAAGTCTTGTACCACAATATGCAATATCCTGCTGGGTATCTAATACTTGGTCTACCTTCAAACCTAAAGTGCAATTTCCATCTTTCCAGGGCTCCTGTTTTCTCCATCTCCAGCACAGTGCTGGTCAGCCAACCCTCTCTCCCTCTTGCCAGGCTTCTTGACATCTTCTGAACCTTTGTCCATGACATTTTATTGCTATTAAAACCTCCAGAAGGAATAAGAATCAACATCACGTTGTTTCACAAGGACACAGTCAGTTATGTAGCATTCGATGGATTACAAGACATTTTGCTTCTTTGTCAAGTCCTAAAGCCGAGTATAAGTTGGGTCCTGAGTCCGGTGAACCCAACGGTCAAAGGCAGCGGAGCAGAGGTGGGGATAACTGGAACAGTCTCACTAACACCCAAAGCCTTCCTAATTTCTCCATTTGCAGATTCCCTTCAGGGAGGAAAAATTCCTAGTAAAGAAAACGCTAAACACCTAGAGAGCAATTCCCAAATCTTCTCTATGAAAGCCAGCCTAGGGTTAGAAGAGGTAGCTCAGTGAACTGTTTATTACTGGTTACTCTTCATCAGAAAACTACGTAAGACACAGTGCAGTGAGGTTCACACTGCAGACCTGCAGAGCAGGAGCTGGAAGGACGGACAGCTGTGAACCCTATTAAGCAGGGATGACTGGAGTAGACAAGGATGTGTCAACACAAGGAGACTAGGCTGCAATGTATATTTGTATTTATATATTAGCAAAAAAATATAAAAAAAAAAAACCTTGAAGTTCACAATGAATCACCATACAAAAGAGTAAACCCAGAAATGACATGTTATTCTCACCTCTCAATCCCAGTAGAGCAATAACGACCAAGCGCTCTTTGGAAATGAGCGCCTTACCATAGCTCTGAATTAAGATTGAGAAATCCCTAAGAAAACCGTGTGCCTCAGCTTTATCCCACACGACCAACACAGCCTGAATACCCATTCCTTTGGGAGACACAAGAAACAACTGGCTGGAGAGCAACTGCATCATAGTTCTGTGCTTGTCCAAACACCCTTGGTAGGGAGCATGAGAGGCAAGGGAAGGAAAGAGGAGGTAATTAAGACAAATACCGAGACAGACCCGTAAGTGACCCAAGGTCTTGTGCCTCATTCTTCACATTAATCACACTCTGGTTCTGAGGAAAGAGAAACGCATTGCTTCCCCTTCCTCATCAGGGTTGTTGCAAGAGCGGATTCATTTACCAACCCCCTCAAAATTGCGAGGGATTAAAAGAGATGCCAAAAATCAATTAAGAATTAAGAAAGAGGAAAAAAGGGAAGAGGAAAGCCAAAGAACAGTAGGAAAATGGGATCTGACAAGAGATGTTACTTTCCAAAGAGAAACCTTCTCAGACGGTCACGCAGTTGCTTCCAAGTCTTGCCCATCAAGCCTCAGGAGGACACCCTGCTGTAACTCAGCTATGCTGCTAGCAGCGTGCAGCAGGCAGCACGGAGGGAGGAAAAAAGGTGGACCTAAAGCAGCAAATTCTTATGAGAACACACACACCTACGTAAGAGCACAAAAGAAGCAAGCAGCCAGTCACAGGACAAGTTGATCTAGTGTTTCTTACTGCTAATCATCAAGCAGCAGAGACATAAGATCACTCATCTTTGGCAATATGCAGAGGGAAAATGCTTCACATAGAGACTGTTTCATCTTTGGTCACGTTCCTCTGTGCCTTGCTATCATTCTGTAAAGCTTTCCATAGCATCATCCAGATCACTCAGCTCTTCATCGCTTCAATGCAAGCCTGGTACTGATAACTGCAAATTCTCCTCTGACGCTTTCTTTTTCTTCCATTATTTTGCTTTCTTCTCTGTCTTTTTTTTTTCATTTGAGTACCTTCTCCTTTCCCAGTGTACCAAGTATTTGCATCCTCAAGTGCATTTTGGCTCTTCCAATGAAGACTTGTGACAATACTCACCAAATAGAGCACAATAATATTATACTACCCTATATTTAGAAAGACCTATAGGTGAGCAAGAGTATCCTGGCAAGGACTGACTTTGAAAGCTTTTCAATATTTTTGCCGGTCTTCCAACTGTATGGTCAGTTTTCAACCTGGAAAAGAGACTACAGAAAACATGCTAGATCTCTATAAAATTGTGATCAGTTTGGAGGAGATGAATGGGGAACAACTGCTTACTGCCTCTTCCAGTACAAAGGGAAAGAAGGGAAAGGTTAAAAACAAGAGATTTTTGTGTAGGCAACACAACCAAATTTTGTGTCTCTTTAACTATATAGATGTTGTGGAGGCTAACAGTCTACAAGATT
>JAVCKT010009276.1:0-19987 GCA_032273925.1 Rhynchotus rufescens | reverse complement strand
AGAAGTTCTCTAAAGAAGAAATCTATTGAGGATTATTAAACACAGAGGAACCACTTCTAGGTCAAGAAGTTCCAGAACTACCAGCTGGCTGAAGGCTGGGAATGTGTTTAACCTCTCTGTGCTCTTTCTTACTGGCCGCTACCAGAGAGAGGACACCAGCTGAAATGGACCTTTGGACTGAACAGGCCCGACTGCCCTTGTATGAAAGTCTCTCTGTACACACACATTTTTTGAGGGTGGGGAGAGGCTGGTATAAGACTTATATGCAAGTCTTTCTTACAAACCAAACTGTCTCTTCTGCCAAAAGTGAGACGGAAGCTTTTCCAGATAGAGTACGTGGGCTCTGCTCACTACAGTGAGGCTGCAGGCACATGAGAGGTTCCTAGAGTAAGAAGTTACACACAGTGCTTCAGCTTCGTACTTCATAGGGAAGGCCTATATTTGCTTCCCTGAAAATATAAAGTTCTCACAGCCCATGCTTGATAACTGCATTATATCTGGAAAAGTAGATTAAAGGCTGGAATCAGATAAAATAAAGCAATTAACACATGAAGCTTAATTCATGTGTTAAAATAAAGCAATTAACACATGAAGCTTAATTCAGCTGCTAGAGCATTGCAATGCTCCAGTAGAACTCCATAGCAGAGCTTTCTTAAAACTCTGCCATGATTATCTTATTGATACATTCAAGGTTGCTGGTGTTTGATACACTGGAATACGCTGCTGTTGCCAATGACAAATCCCCAAACGACGGGGATACTGGGGATACTTCCCATTCCACGTTTCAACACTGGTTTCTACAACCTAACGCTCTGTACGTATCTCTTCTGACACGTAACTCTGTCTGTACACTGGCCTGACAGCTCTTCCCCTGGCCCAAGAAATGAAAAAAATGCAAAGCCAAGTGTTTAGCACAGCACACAGAATGAGAATGTGAGCCCATTTCTATATTAAGGCATAAAATTAACAGAATTTATTGTTCAACGAAGCAAACTGCTATGAAGTGCGAGGAGTGGGTCTTGTTACAGACGTCATGTGAATCATAACTTGGATATTTCCTGATGTGTATTTAAAACTCCCAGCCTCCACACAGCATAGAGTATTTCTGGATAACATTACCATGTGTGCATTGAACACGTGCGTGCAAAGCATGCAGCCACCCGGACTGGTCAGCAGCAGGACGGCTGCAGCAGCTGCCCGAGCTGCAGAGCCTTCTCTCAAGCAGAGGCCAGCTCTCACACACACCCAGGGCACGTGTCGCAGCTGTCTGCACACCCAAACTTGGCCAATTTGTCACCAGACCAGCCAGCTCTGTTAGAACAGCTGTAAGGCAGCATCACAGACACCGCTGAACAGGGGCACAAGCACCGGGTGGAACAGGGACACCAGCAACATGACTGGCTGAGTGGTGCACATACCTCAGCACTATCTAAAACAAGAGTTTTCTACTGAGGAAAAAAGCCTGCCCAACTACTGCACACATCAGGCAAGTCCATAGCAGCGGGTATGTTGTTCTAGGCAAACCTCAGTCCACCAAATTACGGTGGATGTCTCCTGCTCCTCATTCCTAGTCATGTCCAGTGGCTGGAAGGGTTGCCAAGCAGATCTCAAATACCTTGCATGCAGCATCCAGCACAACACTGGAAATGACAAATCCTTACGTAGCCCAAGGACTCTCCAGAGCTCTCCACTTGGCTTCTGAACTTGCCAGCATTTGAGATTGCCTGCTCTCCTCCAAAAAGAAAAAGTGATGCTCATTGAGCCATCTCCCTTCTCTTTGAGGGCTGCTTCTTTCCAGGGAAGTTGGCCATCTTCTCCCAGTGGTTAGAAATAGCTGGTACCTTCCTGTTTTCTGTTTTTATTTTCTATAATTTGAGCTATTCTTTCTTCCACAATGCAAGCAGCATAGATGAATTGAACTTTGGAAAAGAAGTTTCCCTAGAATTCCAAAGAGCCTGTAGAAATCCTGCACATTTCTGTCCCAGAGAGCCTTCAGAAACAGAGGCAATACAGAACTCAAAGCCCCAACAGAAATTATGGGAAGAGTACAAGCTAAAAGCCAGCTACTATGAACTACTTCATATCTGCAAACCTTGGAACACTTCAAGGAAGTCAAGCACAGCTGCAGCCACAGCCATTTCACAGATTTACAGCCCTAGAAGAGTTTTTGTGAGGTAGAACTTTCCCCTACAAACAAGCTCCTAATATTACCATTATAACCTGAATTCCCTGAAGTATTTGTCACAAAATCGTGCAACTTCCCTGCCTTCAAACTAGCAGGGCTGTGGGCTAGCCTCATTCACAGCCTCCTACAACGCTCGAGATTACTGGCTTTCAAATGACAAGGCACAGGCTTGGTCAGACAGGGCATTATGAGAACTGCACAGGGAGCCGCCAAAGTCTGTCGGCTGCCTGTGTGGTTCAAAAGCCTCTATCAGCCTGTCTGCAAGCACTCTGACCAAAAGAAGGAGAACCTGTTAGAGAAGAAAATCAAAGCTTGAGAAGCTGCAAATAACAATAGAGAGGAATAAGTCAGCTAATAATTTGAAGAGTCACAGCCTCCAAGTCTTCCCACAACAAACTTATCACTGGAGCTGTTTACTGTAGATCAGAGCGCCTAACACGGAGTGGCCTTTGATGATTCTTTTTTCTCTTTTTTTTTGTGTTTCTAAAACACGCTCCTTTGCAGGTGATTCATAACAAGACAAATTCTCAAAGGGAGCCCAGATACAGCGTGGGAATTCTTAGTTTCCAAAACAGAAGGGAAGGTAGGAATATTAACAAGTTCAAAGCGTTCTTTGAGAACACTACATCTCATATGCCTCTAAATTAGTAAACTGTTTCCAGCCCTTTATTCCCAGCTTCAGCAAAACTACATGGGAGTCAATATGCAAGTAACGCTGTTTGGGATGAGGAGAAGATGGAGGACAAAGGCTCTCTGAAAATAAATATTTAGAGTCACACACTATGCTCAGCGAGGAGTTTCCTTGGCTTACAAAAGGCTCCGCTGTGTGTCCCATTGATTTGCTGTTACTGACTCAGTTCTATTTGACGTCCGCTGTCACCAAGGGATATGACATCACTCCCATCAGCAGTGACATACAAGGCTACTGACCCATCTATGAGAATGGATGAATGGAGCAAAGCTACATGATCAAAGGAAGTCACTGTTCAATGGAACAGGAAAGCTCCATTAGGCATCTAATTACAGACTTGGCAGGACCAACTGATCAATGTTTACCGCTCCGCACAGTGCACTCATTGCCCATGATCTGTGAAATGGCATTACTCAGCCTACAGTACCCACCTCAGGCAGAGGAAGGAAGGAAAAGAAGCCCAAGGCAAGAGATTTGTATCAGGCAGAGTCTATGGATTTATACATGGGAGTGAGAGTGGATCATTGTTGGTGGTTTCTGACAGTCATTTTTCTTCTTGAAAAATGTGCTGTAAATAAATAAAATCTCTGCTCATGTATCCCAGCTGCAATGCCAGATAAATCCCCTGAGTAGGTTGCGACAGAAATCTGTGTCCCCCAATTCATAGTGACCTTTGGCCACATGTGTGTTGCCATCCATCCTGCTACCTCCTGACCCAGGTCCCAGACACCAGAACGCAAAGTCTCTTTGGCAAGCAGGACGTGAGAGCAATTGTTTTCAGTCTTCTCCCACCCTGATCGAGGGGTTGCCCAACAATTACAGAGTATTAAAAGCTCTGCAGTTCTCCCCTCCCTGCCTAATGTTTGGGACAGCTCCTGTTCACAGAAGTCACAAAAAAGCTCTCTAGCTATTCCATTAGCTAGCACAGTGGGTATTTTAGCTTTAGCTCTCAAGAGCTCCCTTTCATAACAACAACAAAAAGTGGTAAAGATATGTTAAGATTCTGAAGCCACGCAGACTACTCCACCATTTAGTACAGCTTGAAAGATTGGGCAAAATGAGCTGTCTCAGCAATAAAGGATACTCTTTCCAGTGTTTACTATCTCTTTAAAAATACCCTCTAAGTCAGAGAGGCCAGAAGATCTTTAATTTTAGACCGGGGGTACACAAGGATAGGCAAGAGAACTGCTACTTACTAATAGCCCCTGTGTAGGTTGGCTGTGTAAGGTCTTTTGGCACCTTCCTGTAGATGTCAAACCTGAAAGAAGAAAAGTAACAGCCATAAAACAGGTGGAATATTTGAATACATCTCATGTCCCCACAGCGATGAATGATACTGAAGTTTTTCCATTTAGCTTTCCAATAGCATTTTTCAGTTCTCAGAAGATTATGAGACAGAAAACAAAACAAACACATTTTCTTTTACACAATTATGTAACCATGCTGCTTTTTGGCTCCAATTTCCAAAGCTCTACCTCACTCTGCCTTGTTTTCATGGATCTTTGCAATCTGAACCGTTAGTGATGCCAGGGGATAAGTCATGCTGGACAAGTTTACAGACCACCGTAAAAGGAAAAGGATACTCCACAGGGAGAGAGACATGGACACACACATAACCCTTAGACCTGCACTGCAGCTTGTGGTCTGTATCCTGGGCAGCCAAGGATTGCCAGTACCAAAGTCTGAAACCAAGGTGTTGAGATGAGAAATCTACCTTTAGACACTATAAAAGCAAGAGAAATTAATAGCAGGTCTGCTATTCCCTCTGCAAAATCCAGTTTAATATTAGACTGTTGTTTTGATTCAGTCATTTCTTTTAATATCCACCTGGCTCAGCTTTGCTATTTTAAACCTTCCATGGTTAAACTTTCATTGCCCTTTTGATGTTAGATGTATTATTTCCTACCACCTTGTGTTCCTCCACGGCCAGCCGCAATGCAGCCCTGACATCAGTTTTTCCACCACTCAATAAAAATTAATGCATTAAAAACATACACACCCTGAAGTGGGAAGTGACTGGTTCTCCCCCAAAATAACCCTTTTTTTTTTTGGGTATACTGCTAGGCGTGAAATCTGATGCTTTTTCCAACCCAGGGGGGTCATGAGAGAGACTGCGTTCTCGGTTCCCATTCTGAACAGCAGCACGATGAAACACCCCCATGTTTGTTCAGCACTTCCTACTCCACCAAATGCTGGACTGGGAGTTCAAAAACTAGATGAGCTTTCTTTCCTTCACTCTTGTGTTCGATTAGGTCATCGATACAGCTTGGAGGCACACAAGGTAACCAAAACAGCATCTGCCAAGCAGGGGGGCAGAAGGGTGCTGCTGTGCCACGCTGTGCTCAGCACCTGAAGCTGGATGATGAGGAGGTTAGGAGAAGGAGAGCTGGTAGAATGAGACTTCACCCACCCTATTCAACACCTGAACATGCCATGAAATCACTTATTTGTTCCAACAAACTAGCACCTCCACAATGGAATGGGAAGAATACATCTCTAGGGCCACACGAGGATGAATTCAGGATCTGCAGCATTTTCAGATCCAGCACTGAGGCCGTATAAACCAACAGAGAGAGCCAACACACGCTCCAACTGCACACAGCCCTTGCTCCTGTCTGTAGCTGGCAGAGCACGCTGCACAGCACCCAAATGGAGCTGTATGTTGGTGTGACTATCCCCTGCCATGCCCGAAACAGATTAGTAATATTTCTGAACGAAACAGTCCATTTATGGCCCTGCAGCTTCCCGGCCAACATCTGGAAAGTGCTGTTTACATTCTTTCCACATACAGCAAAGCAGCAGCAGCAGATGATAAAGCAAGCCAGGGTGCCTGATGACTTCATGGTCTCGCAGGGGAGGAAGTAGCTGATCTTCCTGCTCGCAGCCCATTAAATGCTGAAAGCTGCCGTCGCCTCACTGAAGTGCCAGCCACGGAGCAACAAGGCTAAAAAAGCTGAGAGGGAGGGAGGGACAGTGCACACATGAACACCCAGAGCTCTCGAGTGTCAGTGAACATTTAGAATTAGGAAACAGCTCTACACTGGATTCAGTAAAAATAGCACCCACTGGATACTATAAAAGGAAGTCTGTTCTTATAACAAGAGGTATTTACTAGTTTGAAAAATGATGACCCATCACAGGATTCAGTAAAAATACCTAGCTTTTTAAATAACTCAGTGGAAAGTTGATGTCACAGCAGGAGTCTCTCAGCCTGCTATTTTCAACACGTAAGTGACACCAAAAAAGAGAGCTTTACACTGTGAAAATAACCTAGGAAGAAAAGCAACATCAAACTCATCACCAGACCAAGACACCAGAGAGAGCTGACCAAGGGCTCCTAGTCACATTTACCTCTTGGCTTTAAGAGGTTAAAATGCAGCTCACCCTCCCTATCTGCTATTCTGCTTCCCTTCTCTTCTACAGCTTTACATTCCCTCTCTTCAACTACAGTTATGCACCTAGAAAGGGATTTAAGCAAGCTGCTGGGTCTAATCTGCCCGAGTTTTGACAAAGCTTGGCTCTGTATTTCAAGGCTGGCTCTATACTTCAAGGCTCAAGCCTTCCTGGAGGCACAGTACAGCATGTTTGTCACATGAGGTCCTTAAAGCACTTTATAGAACAGTTAATACCCGAGCACAGTGAGCATACACAGCTTGCTAGGCAGAGGACATGAGGCAAATAGCATCCCAGCCTTGAACTTAGTCTGGAGTCACATACAAGAACAGCACAGAACAACCCAGGAGAACAACATGAAACTAGAACATGAATTTTCATTAAATTAATTTTTTTTTTTTTTTGATAAGGGCAGACACTAAGGAGTAACTCAGAATCAAGAGCAAGCAAAAGATGCCAGAGAAGCAATGACAGCAGGCTGGGTGGTAGGGAGCTAGGAGGAAAGAGTGGCAGAGATCTTCTGGTTGAAGAAGGACGAGGACAAGCACATGCCTCAAGCAGCAGAGGAGGTTACCACGAAAACTGCACTCAAGCTTGGAGAAGAGTGGAAAAAATAAAAATCAAAAGAAAACAATACTAACAGTAAGGGAACTAACGAAGACTGCTAACAAACAACACTACTAAGTCCAAGAGAAGAGGGATTAAGAGAAGAAGGACTGGATCCTTACAAGGATCCTTGTATAAGTGACATACAAGTGGCAGCACTATCGGTGCTGCAGGCTTTCGAAGAGATATGCTCTATATTAAGGAGGTTTATGTTTCAATATTCAGCAGGATGCCAGGCTTCTCATCTGGAACAGCCTACAGCCTGAGAAGGTTCATTTAGTCTGGCCAAGGACAGTGAAAACAGCAGCCGAACTCACAGAGAAGAGAAAGCTGAGGGCCTAAACAGAGAGCAAAATGTTGCATTTTAAAGAGAATGATGGCTATGCCGCATGGTCAGGGCACAGAGGGCAAGCTCCGGGTTCAAGGAGGATGCCAACTGCACATGATTCAATGACAGCTTGGACGGTACATTTGTGAGACACCATAGGAATGAGATTCCCTCAAAATCCCTAACCAACTACAAATAACTCTAATCAATAACTAAAACAAACAAACTCCTCATACAAACCTGTGAGGTTGATGAGTTATGGTAACAGGAAACCCTAAGCCCCACGAGATTTGAGATCTGTGAAAGCCACAGTTCCTAACGGACCTGGGGGTTACAAGCTGGTGAACACGAAGGTGCCACCAGGCAAACTTCTCTCCTTCTGCCACTAGCTCCTTGCCTGCATCACAGGGCTCCAAGGAATTTTAGGGGATCGCTTAAACCCTCCTGGGAAGAGGGAACTATGCAGGTTAGGCACCCCAGACGATTTGTAATGTGCAAGGGAGGAGGCCGGGGAGCTGTGTGTGGAAAGAGGAACAGGTTTTACCTGCCCTCGGGTCAGATATTCCTGCAAGCAGCTGCTGCAAAATCCCAGTGCCGCCCGTTCCCGCAGCATCGCTTGCCTGGAAGAATCTCCCCACTCCAGGAGCAGAGAGGAACCTTGGGCCCTGTGTCCTACAAGCTGCTTTGCAGATTTCTGATCCTGGTGCATCTAAAGCAGTGGAAGATATTACTAACACCAGAGCAAGGCTGGATGTTCAGAAAGGAAATTAATACCAGCCAGCTCATAACAACAGTGAGGCACACTGTGTTACACTGAAAATGCCCATTTTAGTATTCTTGTAGTCATACCCTAAATGACCATGAGGTAAATCAGGTGGCAGATTTACAGCATGTTCACTATTTCACAGTAATTGCTCAATGAGCTCTCTTCACTTGCACTATTTGCAGCAGTTTTCCACTTTCACAGAGAGCCACATTGCTTTGCACTTAGAAAGCAGGCACATGGGCAGTTTCCATAGGATGACTGGCATGTTATTTATTATATTTAGCTTTTGGAAACTGCTCTTCTGAGTAGAGGAAGAAAAGGCTTGTAAGGAAAAGTAATATCTTTGAGTCAAACCAACCGACATAGTTGGAGGGTGAGAACAACACGCTTTTCAATAGGAAAGCTCTTCCTTTAGATCACGCGTATCCTTGTTGAGGGAGGGCTGGACCTTGGAATACTAGAATACCAAGCTAAAGATAGAAACAGGCTGTCATAAATAAAACAAAGCAAATTCTAGACACATCTAGTGTATCTGCTGTCTCTTCCCTCCAGGAAGAGCCCGGTTGTAACCAAGGAAGGAGAGGGGAGAGAGGAAAATAAAGAAAAAAGAATGTTGTTTAAAAATCTAACTTTCATTGGGATCAACATTTATAACTACCATCAGGGACTGCTACAACACTCTCCTTCACATCCAGCATTGAAAGGACATAACCAGAAACTCACCTTCTTGACTGAAATGTCAACCAACTCATCAGACAACATTTTGAAGGGCAGCAGCACTAGGATGGTTCTTAAAAAGGCCCAAGCAGAGAATTCACCAACGTTACAAACCATTCAGCGAGGTGTGAGGCAGAAGCACAGCTGTCTCACAGACAGGGGTGCAATAGCTCTCAGACACACAGAAATTACATGTTTCGTCTCATCTTCTTGCAGTTGCACGGGTGGATGACATGCTGAAATTGCAGGCTGGCATGACTCAGTGGAGCCAAGCATAAGGAGACCTTATTTCAAGTGTTATTAACTAGCAGACAGACTCCCACACTGCAAATCCAAACTATATCCAGGCTAAGCCGTGCTGTTGCTTTTCAAATGTTATTTCTACAGAGATATATGTCCTTCCCGGGCACTTTTCAGATTCTGAGAGCCTCAGAAAGCACTGAGGTGCTCCCCAGGCCCAGCCAGGTGCAGCGGCACTGGTCTGAACGGGGTGGCCACCAACAATTATGTGCGAGGCTGACTAAGCAGAGGCAGCGCGAGGTCAAACCCAACCGAACGGAGCAGGTTGACATCATCGGCCTTGGGGTCATTCCTGACTTTCCTCTCAAATCTATCTGACAGCCAGTGCAACACGGGGGACGAGGAGGGCAGACACTGTCTGCCCAAACACGAGCTCGCCCCTCAGCAGGGGCGCCCACAGGCAGCGCTTCCTGCCAGGTCACGCTGCATAAGCACCTAGAGTTTCAAGCATCAGTACTTCTCAGAAATATTTCCGGCAGTGAAGTACTAAATATCTTATTTAACTGACGAGTTACTACCTCCCCGAACAGATAAATGCTGTCTGATACCCCTGGAGCCTGAAGGACGAGTCCACCCCACGGCCACAGGAACCACTGCAGCTTCTGTAGCTCTGTCGAAGCCCCCACGGCAGCCTGTACATCAGCAACTCCTCCAGGAAACTACTCCTCTCCTAGGAAGGAAGGATTCTCTTCCCTATCTGGCATCTGGTTATGCCAACAGGACTTGCCACTGGCACGAGGGGGCCTCTACACCTAAGACGACAACATTGACGGGATCCTCACCCTTGGGAACGTATCCTCCAGAGCTTAGTTTTCCACTTGCTACTGAGTTTCCACTTACTATGTACATGAGTGTGAAACCATTAGAAAAAATTCAGAGATTCCATAACATGTCACAGGAGACTAGTGGAACAGTTTCAAGGTATGGAAACTGAGGTGGTTTATCACAGCACGTTAGATAAACAGATGAAGCATTTCAAAGACATTCTAGTGCTACCTGCTGTAGGAAATTCCTTGTAAGATGAGGAGAAAAAAAGAAGGTAAGTTGATTTTTTTAGAGTACTAGGGGCTTGCTCATATTTAATCTATCTTGAAAAGTTTCTCATTCAGAGAAGCTCCACACGCATCTAATTCTTGTAGACAAACAGCCCAGGAGACTATAGGGTGCTCCGAGAGTGGCTGTTTTTCCCAGCCACGTCTTGGCATTCCCGAAATGCAAGGCACCAGCGTGCGGACAGGCACACACATGAACCTGAGCGCAGCCGGCACAAAGCCCTCCTTCACTAACTGCACATAGGAACATGGAGCACGCAGAGCCCTCCCTGGCACAGGGAGGAAAGCAGGGAGGCGAGGAGTTAGTGAAGGTTAAGCCAGGGCTTTGAGAGCCCAGCAAAGCAGCTCATCAACCTCCCTGCAGCCCCGGGTTGGTCAGACCAGCCGCTTCATCGCGCCGAGACCTCCCCGCGGGCGGGCAGCAGCGGAACCTGCCCACGGGCCTCGGGCTGCTCCGTGTGCGGGGGCAAGCAGGTCCTAGCTCTCGGGCTCTATATTCCAAGTGAACCCAGGAGAAGTGCAACATACTCACATACGGCACCTGGTCACAGAGCAGAATTTAGCCTTTAAAGCGGTCAGTAATGCTGACATCTGCTAAAGGGTTATTTTCCCACCCTTTCCTCTCTTCAAATTATTCAGAAATGTAGTTTTAATGCTTACAAAAGGGGAAGAAACTTACTTTGTTCTTTAAGCAGACTCTATTACTCCCAAGAAATGAATACTGAAGCATTAGTCCCCTTTCTGAAGCACACTGACCCTCCAGCAGGTAGCTCTATAGCACGTACACGAGGAAGAAGGCACCTAGAGAACATGATCATTCGATTACAGCAAATTACATTTCTGATGTCAAAAATCATTTAAAAAATGGAATCGGGGCTGATATGCCACCTTCGGCAGGTCAATGACAGCGTAAATACATCATGTCAGCTTGTCTTAGCAATAAGGGTCCACGGCTGTGATTCACAGAGAAGAATGTGGGTGTTGAAATAACACTCAATTCCCCACCTCTCGTGTTAACCAGCTTTTACAAGAGGCACCTCTTTTTCAGTTTGAAGCTGAGGTCGCTAATTCCTGGTGACATTGCTCATTCTCAGCACCCAGTCCTGTGCACACTGAAAAAAATACCTCAATCTCCCTGCACATCAGTAGCTTTGAGGCCTGTTCAAATAAAGAACAAGTCCTACTAAACCAATTTGCTCCTCTTACAAACAAGTCTACTTCAAGTGACTTGCACATACAGCATATTTAATAGTGAACTTTTTTTCTGTAAAGGTAACCAAAGAACTGAAAATTCCTCAGCAGAATGCACTAAATTGCACTAAAAAAAGCTTTTTTTTTTTATCTCTTTGAAAATACAATAAAGATTAAGCTTCAGCAACCGAGCAAGCAGTCTGCAAAGGCAGTTTGCACTCCCGCTCACTGCACGTTGCAGACCCAGCACTGGAGAAGGATCATTCATTCCCAGCAAGCAGCGACACCTCTTCCACACTGCAAGCACTGGAAATACTGCTTGGTACTTGGCACTTCTAAAGCAGAAGGGTGAATTTCTACCATTCCTCACTGTGCTTGCCGTGTTCAAGTAGATTAGTTAGATTAACTTTTAGAAAACTCATTCTTTGGGGGAAAAAAAAGGTGTTTCATGTCACAGTAAAATCAAGTAATTCATTTGTTTATCAAACTTTCCTTTTGCTTCCAGATAGGTAGGAGAATCATAGAATCATTATGATTGGAAAAGACCTTTAAGATCATCGAGTTCAGCCACAAACCCCTCAATACCCATTACTTTCCCTCCGCCTCAAATAAAAATATATAAACAACTTTTCATATTTATTTTAGTTGACTGCAGCACAGTGCATTCCTAGGAGCAGATACTCACAGCCCTTGGCAGCCAAATCTACACCAGCATTCGTGTTGTCTTTAGTGACAGTCACACAGGCAGCTCTGGCTGATAACAGGTTAGGAAGCACCTCGTGCCTTCTCTTCCTCGTGAGCAGCTACCATTTAGACTCTTAAAAACAAATTCATTTTAGGCTACATCCTTCTGAATAACACCATGCTCTTTAATCACTCCATGCAGCCTCTTTAATTGCTCCATGTAGGCACTCGTGAAGAGAGACAACTAACAATTTCTATTCAGCTGTCACAGAAGAAAAATCATCTTTAACTTGGAGGAGCATTAATTTACCTTAGAGACAGAGCCATAACCTTGGGATTTGTCATTCTGCACACTCTTATTCTACCCTTTATTGTTACCTATCTGCCTCTTCAAACGCTTCTGTTTGACTGTCCTATTATAGGCATGATTCAGGAGGCAGAGATGGCTGGTTTGGCCGCTTATGCCTAGTTCCCCATAGGAGCTACAGATCTGATGCACGGGGACAATCAGCTCCTTCCCACGAGACTTGTGCAGCTTTACCTATTTTTAACCTTGCCGTTTCATGAGTGGCATTAGTTGTTTATGAAATCAAGGTGAGGATAAAGTAGGGAGAGAAAAATGAGCAATTCTCCTCTCAATCCTACTTTAGGAAATATTCACATGCACATGAGGGAGCTGCAACAGCAGCCTCACAAACTGACCGGTCCATAGCACAGGCTGATCCACAACTTGTTTTCCCCAAATTATTGCTATCCAACACCTTGGGAAGAGGCACCCTGAGAGCCGGCAGAGGTCATGGACTATGAGTCATTAACTACTTGTTGCTATTAAGATTCTTAACCAAGATGCCACTTATAACAGACTCCAGCAATTCACTTTGCATAAAACGCTATACTATTTATAAGTTGGACATGCAAAGCAGAAAGAAACTTGGTCATCACAAATACAAGCTGGATGAAGTCCATGTAACATTAAGGAAAAAAAAGTGTGAATAGACACTATTTTCTCTCTCCAAGAAAGTTTTAGCAGAGGTTGGTGTTACAGAAGCAAGATCACAATTCAGTCCTTGCGTTTCTCTCAGAAGCTTTTTTCTATCCCTGCCAAAATCTCAGTAACTGAGGCAGGAGGAAAAAATAGCAAGAGAGATGGCCCGTTTGCTGTCCTCCATGTGCATTATGGAATGGAAGCCAAGCGAGGAAGAGATGTTGTCAGAAAAATATCAGTGAGGCTACAGGCTAATGGCATAAGGAGTAAACCCTTCCTTTAGTTCCCAGGATATTTCTAGGGTAACCTTCCCACCTAAAGCACGTTGTGCTGTGTGCAACTGCTGCTGCATTTACAGCTTGGTGCCGTGCTGGGTGCTTGGACAGAGACACATCCCTCACCTGGGCAAGGCGCAGCAGTCAGAAACACACCACGTGTAAGAGACAGCCTGCGTGGTCAACAGCCGGGGCTGCCGGGGGTTCCCTGCTCACAGAAGGGCTCCGAGAGCTGCACGAAGCAGTGGGGTTGGTGCGCCAGGCTATGGCAGTGCTCATTGAAACATCCCCCAAGTGCATCCTGCTTCCACCTCCCTGTTTTCCACATCAGGACTAGGAAGTAAAATGGATTCTCAGGCTGTAACTATTGCCACTGAGAAGGAAAGAAATTGCTGCTCCAGATCTTTAAATCTCAGTGCTTCTTTCATTGAGACAGGCCTGAGAGACAGAGAGATTAAAAGGTTCTAGGAAATAAATATGAAAATAATAGGGAAATATACAGAAAATCCTATAGTGGTATTAGGAGAGCAAGTGTGAAAAAAAAATAAAAGGGTAAGAGCTTAAAAAAAAATCACATTGTTTAATGGCAGCAGCAGCAGCTCTGTTCCCCTGGGTCACTGCTCTGACACAATGACTTGGGACAGTCCAACCCTGCCTTGTCCCCAGGGCTGCCCCCGCAGCCCGCGAGCTGCGGGCAGCCAGAGCAGGCCCTGCAGGCAGCGGCCCAGGAGCACAGCAGTCCCCGAGGCAGCCTTAGCCTCTCCAGAGGACGCTTAGTTCCAAATAAACCCGACACTCTCCCTTCACCAAACACACACACAGGTGCCTCCATCTCGCAGCGCGTCTTCCCAGCTTTGTGTCTAATGTCTTCATGGAAAAGAACAATAATATCTTTAAAAGCAAAGCTGTTACTTTCGCATAATGGACAAGCCCAAGAACAGCAATTTACTTTTCAATGTGATTGTTCAAGCCGAGTGAAAAGCAAAAGGTAGAACAAACAGCGCGGCTGAGTCAGGTTTGCACACATTGTGCTCTCCATTAATAAACAACCATCTAATTTTAAAAATACAAATAAAATCCTAGTCATCTGTTTGAACTTTCAGAGGGAAAGCTGTTTTTGTTCACAGTTCTTAAAACAATATCCAGTACTAAGGTGACCAAGATCACGGAGAAAAAAAAGTTATTCTCTTCATTTGTTAATTTGATTTAATTAACAGGGTAGCAGCAGGCTGACTCCTATAGCTTGCAGAGACGGTCTGAAAGACCAATTACTCCATTCCAGGTGCATAAAACAGAACATGTGAAATAATCAAACAGTACGAGGATGGACCTGCACAAAGGGCAGTTTCTGGGACAAGGATGATAAAGAAACAAGTGGGACAAGACACAGTGACCAGTGATCCGGAGATGGGCTGGGCATTAACAGAACTCCTGGGAGATGGGAGAGGACAGAGCGCGCGGCTGCCCTGCTGACACCCAAGGAGACTCCGTGCAGCTTCTGCAGGCAGGACTGGATAGTCCGGCTGTCTGAGAGCTGCTAAAAAAGTCACAGCTGGGCTGAACAGCAGCTTAGAGCAAATCTCACCATTAACAAAGCAACAGCTCGAGAGAAGACACAATTCTCTGAGTCTGGACACTGAAGACTCCTGAACAAGGGGGAATCTATCTGAAGTGCTGCGTGGAGAGACTCAAGGAGTAAAGCCAAAGTGCACTGATAAAACAGAGCAAGTGTGGCATAGCCTGGAGGATGAAAACGCTGTTCCCAGCCTCTAGACTATCCAGAATTTCCTTTAGGAGAAAAGAGCAGAGATGAAGGAAGAAAACCTCCAAAATAATGTCATGATATGAGAGGGTCTGTTTCTCTTAGGAACGGGGAACACTAAAGCTAAGCAACCAGATTTGGTCAATAAATAAAATTCTGGTCAGAACTACTACTCTGATTATTTTTGTTTTAACTGGGAAAACTTCAAGAACAGAGTGTCTTTTTAAGGAAAACTTCTCTTACTGACTTCAAAAAAGCAGCAGCTTCCAACTGCCTGCTGTACCTGTCCTGGATATCAATATGTAATTTTGTTCTACAGATCTGTCAAGCAGGAATTTCTCAACACCCATAAACTCACTCTAGAGCATATTCCACAGGTAACTGACAAATGTCTTATATGAACACCTTTAGCACCTTTTGAAAGCATTCATTTTCCCCTTTCTTTTTAGGGAGAAATTCTAGCTCAAGATTTCATTCTGAAATCTTTTCTTTAGAGCACGCTGCTTTTCCTCCCATCGGAAGGCAAGTGCCTGCTCTAACACCCTGGAAGAACACTTACCTCTTACATAATGCATCAAAGCTAAAAAGTAATTATTTCTCCAACAAAGTAGGTGAAATCTTTCCCCCCTGTTTTATAGAGTGAGAAACAATGAGAGGAAATCGGTGGGAGGGAAACAAAGCAGGACCTACTGACTCCAACTGCTTCATTTTGCAATTGTCAATTCTTGGTTTAAATGAAATTTCTATGTTTCCTGTCTGACGGCAGATGAGAACATAATGTGCCGAGAGCAGCTCAGGACAGTTTCTGGGACAGAGACACACTGTGAGCCCAGGGATGCGGTGCCAAAGGGGGAGCCAACAGACCTGAATTCTGTTCCGCTCCCAGCACTGACTCACTGTGTGATTTCTGTGCCAGTCAATGACATCTTTCTTCCTCAGCTTCATTTCGCACCTGATGGCGCTTGCCCGCTTTGCATCGTTGAAGTCTACATTGCTCCATCGCTGACCAAAGTCTTCTTTGAAGGTTCCTACAAGGAAAGCCCCAGGAAAAGGGGTTCACGAAAACAAATGAGACGTGTATGGCAGGAGCTGAGTCCTGGTTCAATGACAGGGTTGTGCCTAGAGTGCGTGTGCAGAACTATCTTGATCAGGAAGGGAGTTTTAAAGCAGGACCCAACCTTTGAAGCATGTAGAAGGTAAAATAAGTGGATCCTGTTAATGTGAGTTTACACATGAAAAGCAAACACAGAATATGCAACTATCAAAGCTTGGCCCTGAATGTTAAGTTCAAGATGCAAATAGAGATTCAAAGTAGGACTAATAAACCGATACTTACAAATACCAACCGGTTATTAACACATTTGGTAAGGTAAACACCTGCGCAACAGCAGATAATACCCAAACACCATTAAGCAATCAGCCAGTCTCCATTTACACACAATAGGGTATTAACACACACACACTGCAGAGTCCACTTTTAACAGATGATTTCTTAAAGCTTCAAAATTTCATCGAAAACTGTTATTCCCAAACGCCCTAAGCAAGATCTGATAGGAAAAGGACAAGAACAAGGAAGTTAAGCTAGTTTAAAACTGCATTATCTGTATTGCAAGGAGATGCGGACTGGGATTTTCGATTTATGCCTGCCTGACATTTCCCTCTAACATGTCACTTTTTCAGAGCAAGCTCTGCCAATAGCTTTGTCTTTCCTCTGACCCGCTGACTCCCTACACTTTTAGGCCCAGAACTGAAACACAGGAATAAGCTTCCTTGCCAGCCAGCTCCTCCCTCTTAATTCCAGTTCCAAGAACATAATGAAACTAAGAGAGGAAGTTTCTGAAACAAGGAGGAGCACTGAGAACAAGCAAACAAGGTTAGCTACGAGGACTGTCATTCATTATATAATTCAGCCCTTGGGTAACTGGACATTTAGGGAAAGGGGCCGAGGGAGCCTGCTGCTGCTCAGCAGCTTCTGTGGTGTTATGTCACCTGGTCCTCAGGCTTGTACCAAAGGATTTGGTATAAAAGAAGAGCAAAACCACTAACTTCTAGCACAAAAGACTATGAGTCCCCACAAAGCTTAAAGAAAAGTCACAAAAAGATGAATAGGTGCCAATTACATCCATTTCTTTCTAAGGATCTGGTTGTCTTCTGCACATTCTACCAGCCTCCTGCACTCAGTTGCACCATCCAGGACGACTTGTGTGTGTGGTTTTTTTTTTTTTTTTTTTTTTTTTAATCAAACAAGCTCCAAATTTTGTTCTCCTACTCTTTCAGTGAGTGAGAAGCTCATTCTCTATCAGCCAGGAACACAGAGCTATTTCTGAAATATGCCAAAAGGACAAGCTATTTCAGTTGCCGCTACAAAATGGAAGATGGGATGCCATGCAATTGTTTTTTTTCTCCTCCCCCTTTCAAAATGAAGTGTTAGGCACAAACATATTTCAAAGGTAATTAGGAAGAGGAAAGTATTTACAATTTCATATACTGAATAGTGGATTCTCGCCAATAAGCATTTTATTTCACTTTGCGAAGTGAGGCAGGTGTCAAAATGAAGGATAGAAATGTATTTTTAATAAAGTGAACAAACTACACTGCACTTCATCCAAACAGGAGAAAAGTGTCATGAAGAAAAAATGTTCAAGTAAGGGGACTGGTATTTAAAGGGGCCCAGCCCTTCACTGCTCTGAAAGTGAGAGATTTGCTTCCGAGCAGTATTCCTGATCTCCGTATTTTGGAGATCAGGAGAGGATGGAGAAAGAGAGGAGAGGCAACAGAATCCAGCACAGCTGCACCCAAGAGCAATTAAATCACCCAGATGCTTGAACGCTTTACGTAAACCACAGCCCCACTCGGATGCCCTGAGCCTGCCTAGGCCCAGGGACTCCTGCTCCCTGCAGCTCCCCAGTGCACCCCAGCACCCCCACTCGCTGCTTCCGCCCCATCCCTCACCAGTCCCTCCAGTAGGAGCCCTCAGCCCTGAATTTCTCCCCAGTCCCCAATTCTAGACCTGCCAACTCTGTTTCTCAGCCTCCTGCCACGCTCCTCCAGCCCCGACTTGCTACACAAGGCTCCTGCTGGCTCCAAACTCTGCCAGTACTGCTGCTCGCAGGCCCCAGTGTCCCCCAACACATCCCTCTTGTCCTCTCCACAACCGCAAAGTCCTGATCTCCAGTAGAAATGACCACAAATCTCTAACTTAGAGTAGTTCCCAAGAAATCACCTACACTGAACTTAAAGCAAAACCAGGATACCTCTGCGGGAATAAAAAGGATGCCAGATAGCCTCAGGCAAGATTTTCCACATAGTTTTTCCCCAAAGCTTCCAGAAACCACAAAACATTAACACTGTTGCTGCCCTGTGCTGCAGAACCCCTCAAAACACCTTCCTGGAAAGTTCCTTTAGCATCAGACTAACTCATAACTTTCATTTGGGGAAGCTGCTTTCTGAAAGGTTTGTGTCCCAGCTGCACGATGCACAAATTCATCATCTAAGAGATACTGCTCTAAAGGAAATCTCTGTTCTAGAAGATTTCCCAAAACAGCAAGAAAAAATGGAACCTCCTGCAAAGGAATAGGGAGGCCAAGGAATAAAAATATATATATATATATATATACACACACACATAAAAATAAAAGCAATGTAGAAAATATCTCCAGCTTCATAAGGTTTATGCAAAAAGCACACAATCCCATCCATGCTCCACTGCACAATAAAAACATTTCTCCAGACCAAACAGGTAAAACTCTGCTCTCTCTTCCATTGGTCTTATTCCACTCTCTTGTCTTATGCTGCAAGTCCATTCATTCCTCCCCAAGTCTACTTTTTGAAATGCCTACCTAAAAAATACACAGGTAAACCTACACACACACACACACACACCCCAGGATGCACGCTCAGGAACTTCCTCCGCTTCTCACTCCATACTCACGGTAGTGTTTTAGCTCCTTCCTTACTGTGCAATTCAGTTATTTGCACAACAACAAACTATGATGCCACGAAGAAAGCGTGTGTGGTACCAACAAGACAGCAGGGCAAGACAGATAAGGTCAAGAAGGAAAGAGCAAAACTTTCTTATGAAGCCAGACCTTAATTCTGCTGTATTTGCTCATAAAATATAGTTGTAGTGTGAACCTTGTTTTAAGAGAAACAAGAAATGAGGGAGAATCAGGAAAAAATATTGACATGCATATATACTACATGTAGTCATTGATCTGTGGCATAAACAGACCCACTCTATCCAGCCCTGCACACCCATCTGACTGCTGTGATGCAGAATAATTTCTCAGGTGTCCTCAAAGGGCTATTGTTGAAGCAGGGCTAGTCATGGCCCTGCCTGGCACCAAAAGCAGTGGTGGCAGTTACATAAGAGAGCGGCAATCCCACGCGGCACGCTGTGTACCAGGGCATTGCACAAGGCGAAGTGGAACACGCTGCAGACACCACGGTCTGCAGCAGCTCGGTCGGACAGCGCGCCTGCACAGCCACCAGCCCCACGGTCTGCTCTGATTTTGTACCTAATGCAGAGAACAGGTGTCTGCCAAGGGTAAAGCGGCACCTAGCTAACCAGCACGCAACAAAGTTGTGCTCATTAATTATAAACACTTAAGTTGGGTCATAAAGTAACAACTTTCAACTAAACCACATCCAAGATTTAGGACTTCAGCACTGGAACAGGCTGCCCAGGGAGGTTGTGGAGTCTCCTTCTTTGGAGATCTTTAAAACCTGCTTTGATGCAGCCCTGTGCCACGTGCTCTAGGTGACCCTGTGTGAGCAGCGGGGTTGGACTAGATGACCTCTGAGGTCCCTTCCAACCTTAAGCATTCTATGATTCTATGAATGTTCAGGGAGGCAGGTGATCACACAGGCTTTGGCTCCTTAGGACAAAAAATAAAAAAGCCAAACAGTTTGAATAAGGCTGTTTTTAGCAAAGAGAATAACGGAGTGTGATAGAGGAGCAGCCTGTGAATGCTGCTGCCATCCCTCCATGGCTCCTCCAGCTCTTCCATTGCAATAGGAAGGGAAGCTCCTCCTTCGGTAAATAGCCTGAAA
>JAVCKT010009275.1:0-24141 GCA_032273925.1 Rhynchotus rufescens | reverse complement strand
CTGGCCGCATCCCGGCCCGGAGCCGCCTCCCGCGGGGCCCGTGCGCCGCGGGGGCAGCCCGAGAGGGCTCCCGGCACGGCCGGTGACACCCGTGACACCTGTCCGCTTAACCCGGGACACGGCGCGCGTGCCGCGTGTCACGCCGCGTCCCTCATCAATACTGCAGCAGGCGGGCAGCCGCCACCGCCGCTGCTCCTTGAGGTCTTCCAGGAGCCACACTCCCAAATTTGGCCCCTTTGAAGGAACCGGAGTGCGTTTAGGCTCTCAGAGATGTTGCTCGGCGTGGTGTGCAGCAAGGTGGCCTTTCCAAGCACTCAGTGACTGAAAACTAGCTAGCGTTTGGACTGCACAATGCAAAGAAATATGCCAAGAACAACGAGGCCCCAGTTTTGTTTTGGGGTGCTAGAGTTATGGGTGTGTTTTCGGGTAAAATCAGGCAGATTCTACGGTTTCATAGCGGCTGCTCTGATTTAGGTTATTAAATGCAAAGCCTGACACCAATTTTAGGTGACATTTAGGCAAGGAGGTGGCAGCAAGAGCAGGAGCACAGCGGCCTCCAGCAGCCCGATGCTTCCCGCTCCGTGAGCCCGCCTGGGCCGGGGAGAGATTAGACACTGAATCGGTAATGGAGCCTGGCAGCACGATTAGCGTTTAAAGGCTTTGATCTCCTGCTTCTTGATTTTATTCCAACCCCTCGATTGAATTTCCCTCGTGTAACTGAGCTCCGCTAATCCATTCTGTCCATATATAATGGATGGAGGTTGAGTGAAGAAACACAAAACACATCACTGAATATCGGTGACAAAAAAATATCAGTGACAAGTGTTCAGGAAGCAGTAAAGATCCCTTCCTGCCCTGCACAAAGGGAAAGGAAGCTCAATCCTATATCCCAGCAGCTGTGGATGGGACTTGCATCCCCAGTGGCATTAACAGCCCCCAGAACTGAGCTGTGGCTCCAGAGCAAGGAGCTCATCCTGCAAACGGGAGGTCATTGGCACCATGCTTATGATTAAAGGCATTGCTGTACATGCCCGTGGGTGCCAGAGCATAGTGTCCAGCAAGGTGCGGGAGAGAGAAGGTGGCGGATGAGCCTGGGTTTCCCCATGCCATGGTCTGTCCCCCTGTCCTGTTGATGGGGATGGAGGCACTGTCCCAGGAAGGCCACCTATCTATCTCCTGTGTCCTGTCTTCTCCCACTTGGCCATGAGGTAGAGCCCGTTTGCCAGCCTAGTCATGCTCTGAAGACCAGGCAGCGCCAAAGCCCAGAATCTCTTGCTGAGACTCGTCCACTTAAGGACTTGGTACTCCCAAAAGGATGGGATGGGTAAGGGAGCCAGGGATGTATATCTCTGTCAAGGTTTTGTGGTCAGAAAGTCATTTTTGGATGAAGCCCCTTGTCCGGTCTCAAAGATGGCGTGGCCATCCCCCCACAGGCCTGGAGAGCAGGAGGGACAAGAGAAGTGAGGCAGGATGAGGGTCAGAGCAGCGCTATCTAAGGATGGTTTTCTGCAGAAGTGCCAGTCCCACCCACTGGGCAGCACACTGCTACTTGATGCTCCCCTGTCAAATATTAATGTGATGTTAATTGTACTCTCTGTCCTTCTACAGCTTCAAACACGCTCCTTGCCCAGATCGCGCAGCAGAGCCAGGCAGGCTCTCCAGCTACTTGGACCTTTCTCTTGCCCCCAGGAGCAAGGACCTCCCCCCAGGAGCAAGGTCCCCACATGGGCCAGGAGGACCCCACTGGGTACGTACTGCTCTCCACACAGGGTTTTGGGAGGGTTCGCTGCATTCAGCATCCACATTTTGTTACTGTCCTGGTGCTAACAGCATGCCCGACAGCATGTGGACACAGCACTGCTCACCATGCCTCAGTGGCCTCTGCAGTGCTGTGGGAGGGCAGGGGACAGGTCCAGCCAGCAGCTCTTGTAACGCGTTCCTTGTTGGTGCAGCTGGAGCAATGCGCTACCACGGCAGATCACCTTGCCCAGCTCCACCGCAGCTGGTATCAGCCAGATCTTTTGGCTCTGAAAAAGTGCTCCATGAGCGGTGGAAACAGGTTAGTTGCAGATCCAAACGCATTTACTTCACTAATGAGGCTTATTTTCTTCAAGGTAACAAGCGGAGGGAGCGCACCGGCGGCAGCAGGCTCTCCTCGCTCGGGTTCCACACAGTGGTGCCCAGCAGCCCCATGAGCAGATACCCAGCGGGGACAGAGCGCTGCAAGGCACGCGAGCACTCGGCAGCAAAGGCCATTCGGAGGCGCTGGGCTCCGCTTAATGGTATCCTCAAAAAACACTTCTTCCTGCGGAGCAGGTGAGGGCAGTCAGGTGAGCTCTGGGTGCCGAGAGGAGGTCACCCAGCAAGGGGAACGGCTCCAAAGGGCTGCAAATGCAGGTGTCTGCTAGGACTTCTCCCTTCCCTACTCTGCCTTTAAGGCGCTCTCCCACCAGAGATTCCCTGCATGTGTGTGCAGGCAGAGCAGAGGAGCACCTATGTACAGCCTATGTGGTCTGAGGCTTCACGTGCAGCATTGCTGCCCTCAGGTTTGAGACAAGCCAATGTGCAAGCATGGGTAAAAATGCTAGCGAGTGGTCATTCTACCAGGAGAGAAAAAATAAGGAAGAAAAGGGGGAAGATATGAAAGGCCAACGTGACCTTGCAGTTTTCCCTTCAGACTATGGTGTCCTTGCCGCCAGCAAGCTGGGTCTAGAAGACTTCTCAGAGGCCAAGGCCTTTTGTTTCCTCCAGCTGGGGGCACGCAGAGGCTCCGGGGTACGGCAGGGCCATGTGCGTGCCAGCAGTAATGGGGTCACCCGTGAGCCTGGCGCTTGCCTAAGCGGTCAGCAAAGCAGATCCCATAGCCACGGGCACATTGGCCATGCAAGGACACCCGCACCAGTGGGGTAGGAAAAGTACCGCCAGCCCCTCTGTGCTGCTGCGGGTCCTGCCGTGGTGGAGGAGCTACGCCGGGGGGCCGCTCACAACTCACTGGGGTCCACGCTCACCTTGTCACTGCTCCGCCAGGCCCGCCAGCACATGAGCCCGCAGCGGCCGCCCGCCGCCTCGCGAGAAGGAGTGGCCCGTGCGCGGCCGTCCACAGCCAGTGAGTGCCCGTCACCCCAGCCTCCGCTCCCAGCACCCCATGTTGGCACCTAATGACCCTCTTTCCTCACCAGTGACCAAGTCTTGTGGGATGATGAAGCCCAGCGAGTGCAGCAAATCGCTCCTGGCAGAGCTGAAGATCAGGAGGCCCCCGCAGCGCGCCAGGATCCCGGCAACGTTCACGGACCCCGTATGGCCCCCCATCCCATGCCTGGGTCTGGCACTTTCCCCAGTCTGTCCCTGCCCTTCTCTTCCTCCCTGGGGCTATCACAGCATGGTGTCCCCAGGCAAGGGGAATAAGCCCCAGCATCACAGCATGGTGTCCCTAAGCAAGGGGAATGAGCCTGGGCTGTGTGGCAAGGGGCATGCAGTGATCCTCCCATCACCTCCCTGCAGGCTGGGATGCTGGAGCCGGCAGCACTCCCTGGACATGGGAGCCTGCCCTGGCCACCGCCAGACCCGAGTGACGTGGACGCCCTGGTGCCCACACACGATGAGTGGGGCCGCCCCATCCCCGAGTGGAAGCGGCAGGTGATGGTGCGGCGACTGCGCACCCGCCTGGCGGCTGATGACACCTCAGCAGACCAGGTAGGATCACGGTGGGTGCCCGCCCCAGCTGCATCCGCCTGGTTGACACCGGGCCGGCCTCTCACATCCCTTCGCTGCAGGGCTTGGGTGGCTGGTGCTTCTCAGCATCGCGCGACGCAGTGCTGGGCCCCTTTGGGGAGCTGCTCACTGAGGCGGACCTGGCGCAGCTGGAGCGGCAGGTGGAGAGCCTGCGCCTGCGGCGCCGGGGAGAGGAGTACCAGGGTGAGCTGGAGCGATTGGCACGGGAGCTGCAGGCCCTGCTGCCCTCTCCGCTGCTCCGCATCACCGTGCAGAGCCCACCGCCGGCACCGGGCCAGCCACTGCCCCTTTGGTGCGGCCGCCTGGCCGGCGTTGTGAGCAGCCTGGCCCTGCTGCTGGCTAATGCTGAGGGTGTCCGGGCCACCCCACTGCCACCGCCGCCACCACCGGCCACCCCTGCGCCCTCACGGCCCCGCGGCCCCACGGGCAACGCGGCACAGCGGGAGATCCGACAGTGCGGTGTCTCCGTGCGTAGCCTACGTGGTGCCTTCGAGGCCCCGGCCACGGGGAGCCCACCGGCTGTTCCAGCAGGGCAGCACCGGAGTGGGGTGGCCGGGCCACCTGTGGAGTCACCGAGAGCCCTCAGAGAAGTGGCCAAAAGGGAGAGCGAGGCCGGCATCACGGAAGCGGCCAGCGACTCAGGGATCAGCTGTGGAGGCTCTTCGGATGTTAGCGGGTCTCCGGTGCCGGTGCCGGAGTCGGCAAGCCTCAGGAAGGAGCGCATCGTCATGCTCTTTCTGAGCCACTGGAAGCGGTCTGCTGAGGGCCCATCGCTGCGCACCGCGGCCCGGAAAACACTGGAGGTGCAGCGTGCCCAAAGGGAGGCCACTGGCGTGCCCGGGGTGGCCAAGGTGTCCACGGAGAAGATGCCAGGTGAGACGGCCAAAGTGGGACACCTGGTGCAGCAGCGGAACGCCATCCAGCAGCTCATCGGCAGCTGGAAGGACATCACGTCGCACGGCCCCGTGCAGCAGCCGGGCGCCGGCCCCCAGGGCACCTACTCCCCCGAGCAATTCTTACCGCACGTGGATGGCATGCCGGCCGACTACGACAGCCTCACGCTAGACCTCTTCATGCTGGGCTATTTCCGCATCCTGGAGCAGGACCTCTCTCCGGAAGAGCGCCGGGGCCGGCACCTGCTCTGCTTTGAGGTGTTCGACCACCTGGGCCGGCACAGCTGGGAGACGGTGCGCGCCTTCCACCGCGCCGTCACCGACGAGATTGGCGCCGGCCGCCGCGGCTGGACAGACAGCTTTGAAGATATCAAGGCGAGGTATTTTGGCAGCAGCAAGAGCTCTGTGTGCTGGATGGGGTCAGGCCCGGGCGCCTCAGGAAGCCCACGGAGGCCGCGGAGCCGGCCAGGCTGCGGGACTGTCCTTCCCGGCGTCAGCAATGAGGAGATCTGCAGGTACATTGACCGCAGCTTTGCCTTCTGGAAGGAGAAGGAAGCAGAGATCTTCAACTTTGAGGAGTGAGGGCTCAGTTTCCCTGGGGACTTGGGGCTTAATAAAAGAATTTTGGTGTTGTGAAAAAAAGAAATGTATATATATGTATTTATCACTGTAGACCAAATGTCTTTCTGATGTGGTTCATGACTTTTGGTGTGGTGGAAGAAGCTGAAGGATCACCCCATGCTTCCAAGCCCCAACCCCCAGCCTCGCATGTCCTTCCCTGCCAAGGAGGGGACAACCCTGTCCTCCTGCCATGGTGGCACTTCAGCCCCCAGCTCCAGCTCTGCTGGCTACTGGGGCCACAGCTGCTCCAATTTATCCGTATCCTCCATCAGCAGGCCGGGAGAGCTGCTTGGCACTAAGGAGCATGATAATGGCCTATATTTAGCGGGCAGCATCAACAGGCACAGCTAGCGGGAGAGGAGGAGTGTCTCTGGGAGTGGAGGCGAGGAATGGGTCGGGTACCAGGAGCGCTTTCCCGTGCGCACGTGCCACAGGGTCACAGTCCCCAGAAGGCAGCTCAACTCGGGTGCACGCAACCAATTCTGAGGGCACCAAAACCCTGTCCCAGCGCAGGAACGTGGCAACAGGCAGCTCTGCCTGCTGCCCCCGGCTCCTTTAAGAGCAGGCGGCTGGGGACGATCCATGTCCAAACGCAGCTAAATATAGTGCCCCGGCCCAGCCCTAAGCTGCCATCAGAGACATCGCTCCCCAGTGCTCGGGCGCCGGCCACATCGCTGCGCTGGGACAGACAACGCAGCAGGTGCTCGGAGCGCCGCGGAGACCAGGTAGGAGCCTGCGAGGAGCGATCCCAGGAGGGAGGCGTGGGAGGGACCCTCCCATGGAAGCTGAGCGCAACCCCGCCGCGCTCGGTGGAGTGGGGCTAGTGGGGGCGTGGGGAGCCAGACCCCCGGCACTGTGGAGCATGCCATCTCTCAGATGTTTGCAGGAGCGAGGGGAGGTTGTTGAGGGTTCTTCTGGTTGTGGACTCCTCTCCATGTGTGTGGACACAACTGGACACGTCTGGCACCAGCCCACACTGCAGCCCCCTGTATTTTCTCACACTTTCTGCCTCTCGCCGTCCCCATGCTCGCTGCCCGCTGACGCAGCAGGTCACGACCATCTTCCTCGTGGCAGAAAGTCCCTCCATGTCTTGGAAGGACGCCCGGCCGAGGTGGCTGTCAAACCCACCCTCCTGCCTCTCTCCATCCTCTTGAAAAATCAGTCACGGTGGCAGCCAGGCGATCCCAGACACACTGCAGTGTCACCTACCCCCATGACTCAGGCCACGGGGCAGTAGTAGTTGACAGCGCACAGACTCATCATTTCAAACACGCACAGCTCATTTATTAGCACCCAGCTGGCGCTTATAAATCACGTGGGCAACTGCAGGAAGGCACATGAATGCTCAGAGGGAGGGGGACTTGTCATCGCCTTTTCCCCACAGGGACACCCTCGTCACGCTCATCAGCTGCTCCTTAGGCCAGCATCAGCCTGTGGATTCCCCACGTGACGTTGGCCACCGAGCAGGACACCATGGTGAGGAACATGGATGACTTTGACTTCTGCCTGGAATCGCATGCCCAAAGCGTGCTGGAGGGGCTGCAGCGTCTGCGCGCCAACCCCAAGCTCTCGGACGTGACGCTGCTGGTGGGTGGCCAGGAGTTCCCCTGCCACCGTGGCGTCCTGGCCCTCTGCAGCCATTACTTCGATGCCATGTTCTCCGGCAACTTCGTGGAGAGCATCACCGCCCGCGTGGAGATCAAGGACGTGGACCCCAGTGCGCTAGAAGTCTTGCTTGACTTTGCCTACACAGGCAAGATCACCATCAACCAAGCGAACGTGGAGGGGCTCATCCGCACCTCCAACCAGCTCCACTTTCCCACCATCCAGAAAGTCTGCAGCCGCTACCTCCGGCAGCAGATGGATGCCACAAACTGCCTAGGTATCTGTGAGTTTGGAGAGAGCCACGGCTGCCCTGAGGTGTCCTCCAAGGCCTGGTCTTTCTTGCAGGAGAACTTCGAAGCTGTCTCCCAGCAGGAGGAGTTCCTTCAGCTCTCCAAGGAGAGGTTGGCCACCTACCTCTCCAAGGACCAGCTGCAGGTGCAGGAGGAGCAGAGCCTGGCTGAGGCTGTGCTGCGCTGGGTGCGCTACGACGCGGGGTCCAGGGCCCAGTTCCTGCCTGAGCTGCTGGAGCTGGCCCACCTGGTCTCGCTGCCAGACCAGTACCTGCAGAACCTCCTTGCCGCAGAGCCTCTTGTCCGCGACTCAGACGCCAGCAAGGCCGTCATTGCCAGATATCGCACCATGGTCAGTGGAACAGGGCTCCCCGTCACGCGGGAAGGGGCAAGGCTAATGCTTGGTGACACACTTACACGGGAGACCTCAAGTGTCCACAGAGCACGGGGGCACGTGGGAGGTGCCGCTGGACATCCACAGTGGTGGAGGTGTTATGGTCCTCAGCCTTGTGGCCGGATGCAGGCTGGGGAGTGATGGGTCAGGGAACGATGAGCCAGGAGTGGGTTTTGGAAGCTCACGGCACTGTCCTGTCTCTGCTGTCAGCAGGGAAGCAGCTCCGGCGCCCAGAAGAGGCCCCTTGTCCTGCCGCAGAAGCTGGAGGAGGTGCTGGTGGTGGTTGGCGGCCGGGTCCTAGAGGAGAGCGAGGATGATGAGAGCAGGCTGGAAATGCCAGCCACCCCCAGGAACTTCGCCTTCTACAACCCCAAGAGCAGTAAGTGCTTGAGGCAGGGGACAGGGCAACCAGATCCTGCCACACTTTGGGGGTTAATAAACTCTGTGGTCTGCCCCAAATCCACCTCCTGGCCCAGAGCTGGAGAGCAGATCGGGCATCTTGTTGCATTGAAACACCCAGCCCAAGCCCTGGCAAGGCTGGAAGTCCCATCCCCAGATCATCCTTCCCCAGAGCAGCCCACTGGCTGCTCCTGGCAAGGAGGGAGTCTCACATTTTACCCAGCACCTCCGATTGCACAACAGCCAGGAGTAAATAAAGAAAACGCAGGGGAGACTGTGAGATTTAAGCCTGGAGGTGGCTTCCAAGTGCCCAAGTCCTGCCCCCATCCTGACGTGGCGCTCGGTGTCCCAAGGCCATGGCTCCATCGCTTGCATTTGCTGCATTCCAGGGCGCTGGATGGTTCTGCCTGACTTCCCAGATTACAACAAGTGGGGCTTTTCCGTGGTGGCTCTGAACAACAACGTATATGTCACGGGTAGGTGTGAGGGTCTCCTGGCTGACATGGGGGCACCCTGAGTATCACCTCAAGGGGTGGGTGCTGAGACCCGCCAACCAGGGCCTGGGGCCAAGGGGTGGGAGCAGGGCTGCTGTCCAAGCCAGCATGGGTGTGATGTGGGTGCCAGCAGGTCCTCAAGTGGGGCAGAAGCACCGGGACCTCTCCGCAAAGCTCCTGAGAGCAGATCTTTCCAAGCAAGAGCCCTCTCCTTGCTTTTCTCTTGGATAAATTTAACAGCCCAGGATGGAAGCCAGGAGATATGAGCCTCAGAGGGGATGCTGGCCAGCCAAGCATGATCCATCCCTTGCCACAGCTGTGCCATTCCTTCTCTAGGTGGCTCCCGGGGGTCCCAGAACGACACGTGGTCAACCACACAGGCCTGGCGCTTCTGCCTCAAGGAGGGCACTTGGAAGCCCATTGCCTCAATGCTGAAAGCTCGAACGAACCACACCAGTGCCGTCCTCAATGGCGAGATCTACGTCATTGGCGGTAAGGCACCGTGGGCACCGCGGGCATGCGGCACGCAAAGACCCAAATCTTTGGGTCACTGCGCCCTTGCCCTGGGCTGAGGGGGAGCTCAGCGTGCCTGCGGCCCTGCAGGCACCACGGTGGACATGGTGGAAGTGGAGTGCTACGATCCCTACAACAAGAGCTGGTGCGCCGTTAGCCCGGCCCTCAAGTACGTGAGCAACTTTGCGGCTGCTGGCTGCTTGGGGAAGCTCTACCTCATCGGCTCCTGCGCTGTCAAGTACAATGCCCTGACCCTGCAGTGCTACAACCCCGTCAGAGGTGCGCACAGGGCCCCGCGTTGGCTTCTCTCGTGCTCAGGGAGCACACAGGGTGCGGTTGTGCCAGGAGCCAAGGGTAGCCCAGCACGGTTGGACCTATGGGGTATGGTCAGGGCCGGCAGAGCTGGATGCTGCTAATGGGCCCAGCATCAGCCCTGGACACAGCAAGGGGATGGATAGCGACCATCTTGGGAGCCCAGGAGCAGCAGGGGATGGAGTCTGAGCCAGAAACAAAGCTATGGTCCTGACCCAAGGTCCATCTAGAAGGTTTCAGCATTAGGCCTCCACTCTGGGCCCAGACTCTCTCCCTGGGGTGGTCTCAAGGCAACTCCTCAGCTGGGGAGTGAAAAAACATAAAGCCCCTTGGGCAAGTTGCAGCTCCTCACACAGCTCCTGCTCAGCCCCATGGAGGTTGCTACCATCCCATGCTGCTGGTAGGAACCACTCCCTGCCTATTTCACTCAAGAAAACGGTTTTGGATGGTAGTGAAGGTGCCCCCATGTCTGGCCAGTCTGTCTCCTCTTTTTAAAGTTCTTCAATATTCTCTGTCTGTCTGTCTCTTCAAATAACTGTGGTGGGGTTGGTGCTGAATTTTCTGGTCGCTGCGACATAGCTGCATTAATAGACGGGTGTCTGAAGCACTCGAACGTGATGCTGTTTCTTGCAGATTTGTGGAGTGTAATTACATCCCCATTCATCCCAAAGTACCTCTCGGCCCCACGCTGCGCCTCCCTGCACGGGCTCATCTACCTCATTGGTGACAACACCAAGAAAGTCTATGTGTACGACCCAGAGGCAAACATCTGGCAGAAGGTAGGTTGTCTGGGACCTGGTGAGTGTGGCTCACCCAGGACGGGGACACAGGCCTGATCTGCCTGTTCAGGGTGGGTCTTAGTTATCCCTCAGAACCAAGATGCCAAACCTCTACAGGAAAGTGAGGAGGAGATGAGGGGTCTTCTGGGGCCACATCTGAGAAGGTCAGGGGCAAAACTACCAAGTCTGGGTTAAGGTCCAAGCTTGGCAGGATGGTGGAGAGGGTTTGTACCATTTGGGATTGGGATGGTTCATAGCCAGATCAACCCTTTCCCCACCATCAGGTGCCCATCAACATCTAAGTGCTGGGAAGGCCAGATCCCCAGGGCTACCCCACAGCTTCCAGCCGGGTGAGCACTGCTGGGCATCGGGATCCTGCTCGGCTTGGGTTACAGGACTGGTGTCGGGCTCCTCCTGCAGCTGTTGGCTCCTGGTATGGAAACGGCCCCCCTGGTCTCCCTGGCCATGCGCCAGTGCCTGCCTCTCCCTCCCAGCGAGCCACTCAGCCCACCCCTCCATTAACCCCTGCAGAGCCAAACTCACTCCGTCCTGCCTTCTGCCCCAGACCTGAGCTTGCTGCCTAGATGCACGGCCTTAGCTCCAAAACATTGCCCTGCATTATAATTTTTAACCAAACTTGTGCTCCTCATGGAGGGCCCTTCCTCATGGAAGGACTCCTTCCCGCCAGGGCCTCAGCGTCAAGGTGCGAGGCACTGGGCGACCTCCTCAGCCAGCGTGTCCCTGCCGCAGGTGCAGCTGCTCCACATGCTCCATGAGAATGGTGGCATGGCGCCGCTGGGCGACCGCCTCTTCGTCACGGGCGGCCACTGGAAGGGCATGGACGGCGACTACCGTGTGGAGATGGAGGTGTACGACTGCGCCAAGGACCGCTGGACAAGGGAGGGCTCCCTGCCCTGTCTCTGGCTCTTTCACAGCTCTTCCTCCATCTTCATGGACACCTCCAAGTGGACCGAGGCCTTCGAGGGTGACCATGGGTGGTAGCAGAGCCTTGGCTTGGATGAGCTCGGCCTGCTGTTCAGGAGGGCAAGGGCTGCTCCGAGAGCGTAATTTGTGGGTTGGTTTTGCTAGATACAAGCAGGGTGTTTCTGCACATCTCATCCTGGAGCCTCCGCCTAAAATCCGTAACTCCCTGCAAGGGTGGCAAGCGGTTTGGCCGTCACAGACTCGAAAGCCAGGCTTGCTTTGGGACCTGTCTGCCATTGGGGCAACGCCACGGTACCCAATTAAACACATCAGTGTCAGCTCTGGGCTCTGCTCCCCTTGGAGCGGGACGGGCAGCGAGCCTGGCTCCCTGGAGGTCCCATCACTCCCACCTCTCATCCGGCTCTTTCAGGCGCGAAAGTAGTTCCTGTGGGGAAGCCGGGATTTTTCCCTACAAATACCCTTTGCTCTGGCTCCTGATCTTGGTTTTAAAGTTTGTTCCCCCCTGCCCTCCTCCCCCCCAAAAAAACCCAAAGTTTTTAGGACTTTATAAGGGAGAAATCTCCCAGTGCTTGACCTGTAACACCAAGCAAAGCTCTTGCTTCTCTACGGCGTGCAGCAGCCCCCATCTCTCTGATATCCAGAATGTGGGAATACCGAGGCTGTCTAGGGACACATTTTCAAGGACGGGCTCAGTGTCTGGCTTTGTGGGGCCTGAATGGTGCGACGCGCTTTTGGAGCTCACCACTCCGGAGCTCCTCACTCCAGTGGCTCCCATGCCAGGGCAGCAGGCTCCAGGGGGGCACCAAGCACCAAGTCCCCCACGCCTGACCCTGGGCACCCACGAGGCCTGTTGGTCACTGTGCCCACGGGCACCGCTGCGTCGTTTTTCGGAGAGCACTCAACGCCCCCAAGAAGCTGCCTTGGGAGAGCTGCCACGTGGGGCGGGGCCGCGCCAGGGCCGCCCATCGCTGCCCTGGGGCTGAAGCGGGAGCACAGCCCGGGGCAGGATGCGGTGCCTCCGCCGCTGCCTCGCGGGGCTCTGCCTGGCCCTGCTCTGCGCTGCCGCCTGCACGGGGGCCACGGCGGCCCCGTGCGCGTCGCCAGCCGCCCCTGGGGCAGCGGGGACGAAGCGCGCGGGCGCCGTGGACCCCCGCGACGCCTGGGCGCTGCTGGTGAAGCGCGCGGAGGGCAAGGCGGGCGAGAGCAGCAGGAGAGGCAAGGTGGGCCCCAGTCCCCCGCGCCGCAGGCTGCCTGGCGCCCCGTGCCAGCGGCAGCCCGCGCAACGGCAGCTTCTTCCGCGGCTTTGCAGGGCAGCGTGCCAGGCGCTCCTGGTGCCCAAGGGCCCCCACGGGCACCGGTGGCCACCGAAGAGCTGCTGAGGGAACTGCAGCGCCTGCTCAGAGGTACCGGGAAAGAAAGCACCATGGGTGCAGCGAGGGGGGCTGTGCGGGAGCCGGAGCGGGAGGTAACGTGGCCCACGGGCGCAGGAAGGAAAAGGGGTGGAGGGCATGGGGTGGGACGTGGGAGCGTCGGGAGGGATGAGGAAGCAGCCTGCAGCTCCTGGCAGAGTCCAGGTGGGCTGAAGCTTCCCCAGCCCACATTGCCTGCGGGCTCTGGGTTCAGGTATGGCCAAGGAGCGCCCGCAGGCCAAGGACTGCAGCGGGTGTGAGGAAGACAAAAACAGCCAAGGCAACATCCAGGCCTCGGCGTCCAGCCTGTCGGCGAGGAGTGGGCCCTGCGGGCACGTGGAGGCGGCCTTCCGCTGCCGCACATGGAGGGACATCTTGGTGGAGCAGAGATCGCAGCGGGAGCTGCAGATCTACTACATCGTGAGTGGCGCAGGGAGGGCAGGCAGCTGAGCGCGGCCTCCCACAGCCCCTTCCCTAACGCGGGAGTCTTTCTGCGCCCCCAGCCTGAGCGCGAAGGGACCTTCCACCGTGGCCTTGGGCTGAACCTCACCAGCGGCCAGTACACGGCCCCCGTCACAGGCTACTACACCTTCACGGCCACACTGCACATCGGTGAGCTGCGGCTCCCACCCCGTCCAGCTTGACCCCAGGCGCGGGGACGCGGCCAGGGAGGCTTGACCTCTGCTCGGCCTCTTCTCGCCCGCAGTGCACCAAGGCCACCACAGGAAGGGGCAGCAGTGTGGGCGGAACCGCCTGCGGGCACTCATCTGCGTGCAGTCGCTGTGCCAGCAGCACAGGTAAGGGACGCTGCGTGCAGTGCCCGGCAGCACCCACCCTCTGCAGGCCTCCGGGCAGCTTCGCTTGGGCCATGCCTGCCCCACACACACGTCACTAGAATCAAGCGGGTGTCAAGTTCACGGCACAACCCCGAGTGAGGGGGCCGGAAAAGCAACACCAAGCCTTGCTTACACTGCGGGAGAGTGATGATCCTGGCTGCAGCCAGGGCAGGCAACGAGGCCAGTATGTCTGGGCAGAAGGAAGGACTCTGTGCTCTTCCTAGCCCTGCTCTGGCTTTTCTACAGCTCCCTGGAGACAGTGTCCCGGCTGGAGAGCAGTGGCGACCTCTTCACCATCTCCGTCAGCGGGATTCTCTACCTGCAGGTGAGCGGTGCTGGGGACCCAGCCTCAGCTCTGAGTTCAAAGGAGGCTTGAGGGGCCCCAAGTCCCTCACAGGCGACAGAGACAGCACGGGGCTCTACCAGGAGAGACGTCTGCTCTTGACCATGGTGCCACGCGGCGGGGATGTGCCAGCGCTGCACACCGCGCTGGGAGGACGTGCCCGTCACATTAAGCCACCTCCTTGCCTTCCAGGCTGGGCAGTACGCCTCCGTTTTCATCGACAACGCCTCCCGCTTGCCCCTTACTGTGCAAAGTGGCTCCAGCTTCAGCGCTGTGCTGCTGGGGGGTTGAGAAGGCTCCGGCCCTGTGCGCGCATCCAAAGCCGCTCTGCCAGCTCCGTTATCCCTGCTCCAGACCCTCCCGCCTGCCACCGCCAGCTCTGTCATCCCCACTCGCCGCTGGGAAGAGCCTTCTGCTACGGTGGAACAGCAAGCTGCCTGGATACACCCAGACCTCCAAAGCCAGAAGAAATCAGTGAGGAGAGGAAAAATAAATAAATAAACCCTCCACCTCACAACAAACTGAAGGAGTTGGCTTCAATCTAAAGGCTCACGCGGAGGATTTACCATGAAAAGCAGCGCTGGGCACTGCTGCCACAGGCTGCTTTCCCTGCAGGGCTCTGCTCCATGCGAGCGTTCCCAGCAGAGGCTGGAGAGGAAAGGCCCAAGTGCCCATTTTTGCTCTTAGCAGATTTCCCAGCCCTGCTTCGTGGCCGCTGACAACAGATTAGTTGTATCACTACCTCCCCTACACGTTATTATCAGCTGCTGTTTCCTGGCAGAAGGCAATGCCCTCCCAAGTTAATCTGCAAAGCAGAGCAGGGGCCTGAGCCTTGGGCACACGCCATTAAAGCAAATTCATTGTCCCCTCCCTCGCTGACTTCCCACTGTGGAGGCCTCGCGTCCTGGGCCAGGTGCTCCCTGCCCATGGCACGAGGCCCAGGACGTGGCCCGTGCCGATATGCTCCTTGGCTTGGCCCTGATAGCAGCCTCAGGCCAGGGATGGGAGCAGGGCTACGTGCGCGAGGCAGGGCCGCAGCGCCGGTGCCCGAGCGGGCTGGGCGTGGGGCAGTGCGGCACGTGGCGCCGCGGGGAAGCGGCACCGCCAGATAGGCTGCGACTACACCCAGCCCCATGGGCACCCGAGGAGCCCAGCACGTAGGCAAGGGGCAGGGCAGCCTCCTCTGCGTCCTGCACGGGCCTCAAGGCAGCCCACGAGCAGCCCGGGCTGCAGCCCTCGGTGGTTAGGCCCTGGCGGAAGCTCCGTTTCCACAGCCTTAACCGCGAGCTTTTCCCGGCAGCCAAGGAGAATGTGTCCCCAGGAGGCTGAATCTCACAGGGAATAGGAATAAGAAATCAAAGAGGTGGTTGTACAGCAGCTGAGCTAGTGGGCAGCAGTCACCGGGCAGGGAAGAGGCCTGCGCAGCTCTCACCATGCTCAGCAACTTCCTAGCCAGGTGTGACCATGAGACAAGCTGTGCTCAGAACAGCCTATTTCTTTTCCTCCTGAGTGCAGGCTCCAGGAGGACTCACTTTCAGAGAGCAGCCCTTGCCCAGCTGGTAAGCAGGGGGTGGCAAGAGGCTCCTACATGAGTTTATTAAGGCTAGTGTTGAACCTGCCCTGTGAGCTGCCTCACGCTTTTCTCCCAAGCTTGATAAAACCTGCTCCGTATGTCATTACGGCACGTGTTTATTCACGGTGTGTAGCGCTCTGCTTTCTGCTCCTGGCTAGAGTGGGGCTTTCAGCATTCTTTCTGAAAAGAAGAGAATATTTGCAGGAGGGAGGGCTAAGAGAAGGTCCAAGCGACACTCCCTTTGCTGGCTCTTGCCTGGGAAGGACGAGATGCCTCCTGCTGGAGGCAGCACGGGTGACTGGCGCAGCTCGGCTCCAGCAGCCCAGCACAAGTGCTCCCCACAGCAGGAGCTTGGGGAGGGCCAGCTGTCCTCTCCGACGGCACGGACCGCGTACACTGAGTGCTACTGCAGCCATTTCCAACTTCGAATGGTGAAAAGCCAAGGAACAGCAGCACAGTTTGAACAGACTCCTCACTGAGGCACTTTCTACCTAGTCCTGCAACTAAGCACACTCAAGAGCACTGCTGTAACCAGAAGTCTCTTGCCACTCAGAGGAGAGAAGAGGCCCCAGGGTCCTGCACCAGGATGCAGGAGCATCTCTCCAACCTCCAGGGCTTGCAGGGAGCAGAAAAAGCTCAGGCAAACCTCAGGATTACATGCATGTGGCAGGAACCACCGCATCAACCCAACCCACAGGTTGTCTTGCCCACAGGTCAGGGAAGTCACGGAGTTTGTAAAATGGCTTGAGAAACATGCTTGCGTGTCACATCTATTTTTGCCTCCCTGCTGTCATTTGACTCTTAAGCCACCACAAGGTGTTAAGGAGGGAGATATACTACTTCTTTTCCAGATGGTTCTCTGGAAAACAGCATTGCTTGCTCTCTGCACCAGCAGCTGCTAGAAGAAGGAGTAAGGGATAGGAAACATTGAATAGCAGCTAGTACTTTAAACAGGATTCCTGTTCCTTGGATGGCACAAAGACTGGGACTTGGGACAAGCGTTGAGCCTGCACCTGTCTTCACTTCATGGTAGATCCTTTGGTGAATCCCTTTGAAAAGGCTTTCTCAGTTATCAACGTATTGGGAACAAATTTCAGGTGCTTCTGCTATTTCAGTAACTGGGATAACAGCACGTAACCTCAGAAAGTAAAGTCCACAATTCCAGAGCTTAAACTATGCATTTCCCAGGACTAAGAGCATGGCCAGTGCCAGCTCCCAGGCCACATGGCCTGGCCTCCCCTCAAGCTCCCACCAAGTCCTGCAGGCTTGCGAGGAAACAAAGCCCCAAACTGCCCCCATTTTCAACACGTGGCTGTTCAAACGCAGAGATAAGGATTTATTATCTGTTTTTTCCATGACACTCACAGCAGGGATGACAAGCGATTTCCCTGCAGGCTGACCGCCTGGGGCAGCCTTTGCCATTTATAAAGCACTGCTGGCCAACTGAACTAAAACTACTAGAAAAGACCTTTATTTACAGTGAAGAGCTTCCGAGAGGAGCCTCTCTGCCCCATCCACATGCGCCCCCGCCTCTCCCTCCCTTTGGTCGGCCGGGAGCAGCTTGGTGCCCGCCTCAGTGCTCTATCCGCACCAGCATGACGGTGACGTTGTCTGCTGAGCCTCGCTGCACTGCCTTGTTGGCCAGTCTGCTACACGCAGCTTCGTACCGAGCATCTGCTTCTAGCTTCCCTTCTCTCGTCTGGATGTTCTTATCCTGTTGGAGCAAGGAAAGACGACACGGGTTGCGCCCAGCAAAGCACCAAGGCGCGAGCACTGGAGCATTTCCACCGACGCTTGCTTCCATGGAGCAAGCAAAAAAAACCAAGGATAAGCCCAGATCTACAGAGCAGCCTGACAGTGCTTCACAGATCTCTCATCAGCCCCAGAAGTGCCGCATGCTCAGTGCTCAGCTTGGTTTTAGCCTACAGGAAGCAGGTCACATCCCATTTCGTGCTTCCTGCACTCCTGCAAAGAGCACACAAGCAGTACAACCCCCTCAAGCCGCCTCCTCCTCACCTCCAGACAGGACACGATGAAGTTCACAGCTTCTTCTGGAGTAAAGACCTTGAAGAGGCCATCACACGCTATCAGGATGAACCTGAAAGTGAATGAAGGTAGGCTGTAAAGCTGCATCTTCGACTGCATAGCAATAACAAAATCCCCTCATCCTATTTTATGATCAGCTCTGCTCCAGTCCGAAGGGAAGATGCCATCAAGCTCATTCAAAAATCCTTTGGGAGCATGAGGCAGTGCTCCTGGAGCTGAGGCAGCTCAAAACACACTGGTTAGACAGGCAATGTCAGGTCTAGATCAGGACATCCCGAGAGAGCTACTGATAGTACACAGTCATCCCAAACCACATACAATGTCCCTAGGCCCTGCTTGAAGGCTCCAGTGTTTCTTTAGAAACTGTTTCTTCCTTGAGACCTTTTCAATTGCTTATTTTGCCTGCAAAGCAGCTAGCATAAGGAAACAGAGACTTCCAGGAGGTTAATACTTCAAGTGCATGCCTTTAAAATCTCTAAAACCTCACGCTCCTGGAGTGAGAACTAATTAAAAATACTCGTAAGAGCAAGAGAGCAGCTTAGCCCCAGAAGAGGAAGATATAAAGATATAAAAGAGGAAGCACAGGAAGATGCAGCCACATACACATTCACCTGCATGGGAACAGTCCCGACTCCAACCAGCTCCAGCTGGATTCAGGGCATAGGGAAAACTAGAGAATCTCCTGCAGAGGTGACCAGACAAGGTGTCCCCAGGAACATCCTTTCAGAGCCTGACACTGAAATATCTCTACAGATATTTTAGTGGCTCTGTATACAGAAACACCAATATTGCTATAGGGGCAGTAGTAGGTTACAGTCTCACTTTGGCAGAGAAGCATCAGCCGCACAGACCTGAAAGGTCACAGTGCTTTATTGCCACCAATCACTTACAAGAAAAGCATCTCAAATCTTCCAAACTCAGAGACTGAACCAAGACCATCCTTTAATCCTGGGCAAGGAGTCTGAAATGCCTCTGGCCAAGCAGGGGCAGGGAGCTGTGCCACTCGTGCTATGCCCAAGCAAGAGCAAGGTGCAGCTTTACCTGTCGTTGTGAGCGAGCTGGCAGCGTTTGATGTCTGGCACGGAGATAACGCCGCAGCGCTTGTACTGCCCGTCGCCAATGGAGCGGGAAACCTCCAGCACCCCGAGGACTCTTCCATCCCTGCATAAGGAAAGGAAACATTGAGAGCGCCCTGTGCACACAACTAGACCCTTGCTGTGCTGTGCTCTCCTCCCCAGGCTAGTGTTTAACTACCTTGTATCAGACCTTGCAACTCCCAGGCAAGATCAGATCTTCCCTTCCAAGTCTCCCAAACTTTCTATGTTTCCCAAAGCTTCACTCCAACAAATAGAGAAGAGGAGGAAGAAAAAAAAGTGAAGAGAATTCGAGGCTCTTTCCTTTGTCTCTGTCCTAACTCAGGTCCTGCCCAACCAGGGAAGCAAGATTTACATGCCGAGCTGAGGCTTGAATCTGCAGGTTATCTTTTAGGGAGATATTTAGCGAAGCGTGTCTCAACAGAAGACTGAAACAACAGAAAGCAGCAGCAGGATTGAGCTATGAGCCCCTCCTGGGCTCACTTATCAGAAACGTCCCTGGGAGCAATTTTGTTTGTCAACTTCTTTAACGGAGCCAGTGCCACTTCCCACACTCCACCCTGCCACAGAGCCAGCGTTTTCTCTGCTCACCAGGCTCCTCTGGAAGGACAGAGCCTGGTCCATCTGCCAGCCCAACCACTGTTGGAGTGTGAGAGCACAGAGCAAGGCACGTCCCAGAGAGCAGAGCTGATGCTCACACGCTGCCTTTCGTGGCTCCTTATCTCTTGGGTCCAAAACACTGAACGACCACCAGTGGCAGAGACTCCCAGGCGGCTGGGGAGCAGTTCCCTTGGTTCTGAATAGAGCTAATAGCCTGGGCCGTCTCTTCCTTGCGCGCACAGATAGATCAGTGCGCAGCATCAGAAGTGGCAGGTGCTCTCTGGAGATAAAGGAGGACGGCTCGCCAGGCACGTAGGGGCTCAGCCCACCCCTGCCCACCAAGGGCATCTCTGCGGCAGACAGGGGACTAGAGAAACCAAAGACTTGTTAACCTGCACCGAGCCCCCTCTCACATGAGGATGACCAAAATATATACGGAGACAAGAAATGGCCTTCAGAAAAGATAGGAAACCTAAGCAAGGAAATCACATGCAAACCACCACGCACACCTACATGCACAGCAGCAACAGGATGACCCCCCTCCAGCTCCAGATACCTCATTTCTGCTTCTAACACAATGGCCACCCCAGAGGATACATCCTGCTGAGGAAGGAGACAACGGGGAAAGTGTTGCCACGAAGACAGACACTTTGGGCCTCTCGTGTTCCCTGAAACTTTCTCTCTCTCAGGGCAAAAAGCTCATAGATTTGCTCGCCCAGCACCTGGAAGCACCTACCTGACATTCCCTCCTGCTTTCTGTATCCTCATACGCTCCTCGTACTGCGTGGGGTTGTGCTCCTTACTGAGGCTCAAGGCTGTGTATTTCTGACTCTCTTCATTGTAACGACACAGAATCGCCTGTGCTGACAAAAGACCTTTGTGAGTAAATGCTGGAAAAAAAAAAAAAAAAAAAAACACCTGCCTAGGAGTTCCCAAATTACCAGTTTAGGTTTCCTGCACATTTGAAACAGTAACTTTGACGTCTCTAGTATGGACTAGGTGGCAATTGCAACTTTCCTGGAATTACTTGCCTATGAACAGGGCAGAAGGCAACAGCAGTGGATACTGTGTGTTAGTTGTTTTGCGCTAGAGACAACACAGAGGAGCTTTCCCCTCCAGAGAAGCTGCTTTGCAGGAACTACCGGGGAGCTAATAGCAACTGGGAAGATCCCATGAGAGCCCTACCTCGCTCTCGGGAGAGCCAAGATGCCGGCTGGGAACTGCTCTGTGTCACTTACCCGGCTGTCCCCAAGGTTGGCTATGTAGAGAGTATTGTCAACAGCCAGGACACAAGTCGCTGTGGAGCCGTCCTTCCACGCCGGCTTCCTGAAGGCAGCAGAAATAAGGGGGGGGAGGAAAAAAAAAAAAAAAAGAGTTTGAGATTGCTGTGAGCAAGCAGCTAGGGAAGCTCTCAGCCACAAATGTCAAGCTGGATAGAGAGAGGAGCCATAAAATGTGACATCTCCTGAATGTGCCACCGCTTTGTCCTGCTTCTCAGGGGACTGCACCCAGATCTTTCCAGGACTGCCAGCCATGCCGAGCTCCAGGGACAGCTCATCCGCGCACAGCCGAGGCTCAGCGCCACTGCCTGCCCAGAAGCTGTAGTGTTTTGAGTAAACCAGCAGCCCAAATCTTCCCTCAGGAGGCTCCCTCCTTGCAGCCAAAAGAAGGAACAGTCAGGACTTGAAGAAAGTTTTATTTTTCGTTTCGCTTGCTTTTCCTCCTCAGTACATCTGCCTGTGTCAGGCCTTGCCCTAAGTCCCCCTGCCTTGCAGCAGCAGCACAACTTCATTCACCCTCCTGATATTTCCCTTGCTGTAGTTAAGCTTGTACCTGTAGAGCTCTGGGTAAAATGAGAAGTGCTCCTTAGATTACAGCTGCCAAACCAGTCCTTTCAATAAGGGAGCCCAGCTCTGATGCTGTTCCTTCCTAAAACCATCTCCAAGACACTGAAGTCCTGACATCTTCTGACTTTTTTCCCCCCTATTTTGAAGGTGCAGCTGAATGAACAACATTCACCTTGTTTTATGCCATCAATGCAGCATCCCTGCAATAGCAGCTTTGTCCTAAGTCATGTTTCTGAACAGACAGAGGTGGGTTTGGGAGCGACACTGCTTTAATAGAGCTCCTTTCCCCCTGCTTAGCCAACCTCGTTTAACTGATTAGGTTTAAGAGACTAAGACAGTGTTTAATTAAAGCTGAGTGTTTGTGGGCAGGCTCAAAACCAACACATCGAGACTCTCCCCAGCCATGTTAGAGGTGACACTATGACTAAAAGGGGGAAAAAAAACATGAGACCAGCAACAAAGAGATCACACTCTAACCCAGCCTGCGTCTTCCTTAGTCCCAGACCATTGTTAGCATGAGGGTTCAGCAGGGCCTGAGAAAAAGCAAGGGTGTTTGCAAAGCTGGGAGGTGGCTGGCATTCCTTCCACAGAAAATACATTTTAAAAAAAGTTTCTGCTTTGTTTTAGAAGAGTCAGAAACAGACGGTGCTGTGTGTGCCTCTGGGGTTGCAGAAGCACAGCTGCCACTCAAAACTCCCTTTGTCCCCTTCAAAACCGAGGCCTGACAGAGGCAGGCGATGAAATACCAACGCGTGGGAAGCATTTACACCTACTGGCTGGATGCTTGCTTTAGAAACTCTTCATCCGTGTGTTTGAAGGTGTCCAAAAGGCATCTCTTCACAGTCTTCTCCACGCTGACTATCTCACCTGGCAGAGAAGCAGAAGGGACACTGTGGCCCTGCTGGAAGGTTTCTGATCTGTGTCCACATTTCCCTCCCCACCAGGGACTGCTTTTATCCTGGGGCTGCCAGTGCACATCTCACCACTCACACCACGTTGCCCACCTACACCCTCACGCCAAAAGGCTCCCAGGCCCCTTCCAAGGGACAGAACGTGTGGTCTGTGCACACACAAGCCCATCTGTGACAAGCAACGGGAACCCTGAAACTGCACTCAAACACACGGACTTCCCTGAGAGACAGCCGTGAAGCCAGGTATAAAAGATGAGCCCCCTGCTCCCCTATTCCACTCCTCTCACCTTTAGGGAATTTCTTAATCAGGTTTTGATGCAGATTCTGTGCTGCAAATTTTGAGGCTCGGACTCCCCCGTGGCCGTCGAAAACAGCGAAGTAGGAGATGCGAGTGCTGCAAAGAGCAACAGAAAGCAGCCAAGGAAGCCTGTTAGTCAGGAAAGGAGACCGAGAACGCCCGTTTCCCTGACCCCTGTCCTGCCGGAGCCTGAGACGTGCCGTGCTGCAAGTCCCCAAAGCTGCAAGTCTCCATGCTCGCACGTGTAGGCCTTGGCCCAATTTGCACGTTCAAGTACAAACTCCCCGACCCAAACGGCAGACGAGAGCTCGGAGACCACAGCCCGGCCGAAGCGCGGTGCCCGTTTTGCACTGAGGGCGCTACAAGCGCACGGCACTGAGCGCACGGCGCTCCAACGGATCCGCCCGCTCCGGCGCGCCTGCTCGCAGCGACGCCACGGGCGGGAGGGAAGCTCAGCCCCTCGCACCACAGAGCCCGCTGCGGTCCCGAGCGGCAGCTGCTCGGAGCACAACGGAGCCGCGTGGCAGCAGCAGCAGCCCAGCGCGCCTTCACCACGCCACGAGCCGCAGTTTTAGCCCCGGTTTTCCCAGCCAGCAGCCGCTTACATCTGGGAGGGCAGGGGCCGGCACTCCTCCGTGATGTCGTTCAGGATGACGTGCGCGTCCTGCATGTCCTCGCGCTCGCCCTTCCTCTCCGCCACGTAGCCCTTCAAGCCCAGGAGGTCCACGGAGCCTAACAGGACACAGAGCAGACACAGGCACGTGGAAATCACATTCCCTTGGGAGTGTGGGCGAAGGAGCAGCATCAGCAGCCGCTCTGCAACTTTCAAAACAGCTCCCACCACCTGCTGCCAAACACGGGACACTCTGTGAGTTTTCAAGCGCCCTCAACATCAGCAGCTCCACAAGCTCTTTGCCTCTATCCTGCTGAGCTCTCCTTAAAAGGGGCACACGACCAATTGTCGGTTAAACAAAGCACAAAAAACATAGGTGTAATTTTAGGTTAAACAAAGCCTCCTCCTTGAGGAGGAGGCTAAGAATAAGAAGGCAGAATCTGCTGCTTCTGGAAAATCTTATTTGCACCGCTGGCCACATTCTGCTGCCAAAGCTGAGCGCAATACACGGGCGCTGAGCAGCATGCTCCGCACCAACGTGAGTCTCTCTGGCTTTCAAGCAGCCCCTCCACAGATGGATTAGTGAATTTTGCAAAAGAAATTTGCCTGAAACTGCACAGGAACTGGCACGCTGAAAAGCGGCGACTTCTGTGACCTTAGGCCCCTTCAGCAGGGCAGAAAGGACCCACAGAAAGAGGCAGGGAGAGCCAGAGCGCTCAGGGCTTTCCCAAGCCACCCCAGCAGCCTGCTGCCCAAGAGGCTGCCACGGCAAGCGCACGCAAGAACCAAAGCCGAGCTCTGATCTGGACTTACTCAGCCCAATGTCAAAAGTACAAATCGAGTACATTTGTTTTCAAATTGTCTGAAAACCTTTACAAACTTTCTTTTCCACAAGCTCTTCCCTGCCATTCTTCTCTTCCTCCTGGCACTTCCTCTTCTCCCCTTTTCCGTGGCTCTCCGGCGAGTCCTGCCCAGTGGCACAGGAAGCTGAAAAGGAAGAGCAGTGCAGAGAGCTGAGGAGCCCTGGTTCCGCTGAGGGAATTCTGCAGGGAATCGCAGCTATTCCTCTCAAAAAGATGCCACGCAGCATCGGCAGGGTCACGGCGAGCGGCAGGCGGGGGATCTTCCCAGCTATGACCCCTCCACTTCCCAGCTAGCAGCTCTCGCTCTGTTCACTCCTAAAAGAAGGTAACGATTCCCACCAGGACGCTCCGTATGGCTACTGGTGGCTCCTGGAAATGGCGGTGCGGGACGAGGACGGCCATCCCGCCGCTCGCCAGGGCACTAAACCGGAGCTAGGGTGCGGGAGCGCGCCCGGCCGAGCTCCGGGGCTCGGCCTCGGCCGGCGGCGGCGGCACGACGCGCCCCAACGGCCCGGGACGGGCGGGGAACGGGCGGCAGCGCCGCAGAGCCCCGGGGGGGCCGCGGGGGGGGCCGCGCGCGGGGGAAACTTCGAGAAGGACCCCCGCCCCTCCCCCCCCCGCCAGGGCCACGTGACCGCGCGGCCGTTGGGCGGCCCCGCCCCCCGCGGGGGGATGGGGGAGGGGCGGCCCGGCGCCCCGCGCGGCCCTGCCCCGCTCGCGCCGCTCACCGG
>JAVCKT010009274.1:0-14074 GCA_032273925.1 Rhynchotus rufescens | reverse complement strand
AGCCATCTCAAGGTGAACATGAAAATTCCTTATGATATCTGTTTACATTTTTCAGTATCTCAGTGTTTTTTACAGGCATAGTCCACAATGGAGAACTGTTTATAAAAGTTAGCTGTCTTTGGAGGAAGATTCATAACCTTCCTTTTAAAACAGCATTACTCTTCTAGCTTAGTACTGTATAGTGCATTGCATTAGGACCAGAACTTTTTTTAAAATAAGAAATAGGATTTTTTCTCTGTCACTAGAAGCAGTGGAAGCTCTTAAGATCCTTGTATAATTACCTTTTAAAAGTGCAAACTAAATTTTGTTTATATAATTTTCAATAATAGGTGAATGCCAATGTCATAATACTTCTCTTAAATAATCTCATGGGTTGTATAATCAAGAAATATGTACCATTTAGTGGCTGTTACATGCATTGCAAGTTAGTATTTACATAACTGACATAGTTCTGGTTGAATATTTGAATAGTATTGGAGCTTCTTTAAGTAATGGAATTTTCATTCAGAATGAGAAATGGTTCATTCGGAAAGTTTTTAAGATTTTTTTAAAAGAAAATCAATTTCTAAAGAAACAGACATTTTTAGGAAGTTTCTGTTTTCCTCATTTTGTGTGCATACTCTACTGAAAAAAATAGAAAAAAATACTTAATTTTAGTTGAGGAGTTGGCATATTTTGGTCCTCCAATCTTAACCAGATACTTAAGTTTACTTATTCATATTTATTATATCTTATTCAGATACTTAGGTTCTGCAGCATAAACCCACAGTAATGACTGACTGAGTTTCCTTAGTAAATGTGTTCTATACTTTATTAACTTCTCTTGTAAGGAAATTGAAGACTTATGGACATAAGATTATTGAATTATAATTATCACAAAACAGAGCATTGTGCAAGATGCAAAAGTATGCCAGCCAAACCAGAACAAAGCATTTGTATTTGGTTCAACAAAAAGAAGATTGATATTTTTATTCATGAATATTGACATGTTCCTTTAACTCTTCTTTAATATTCTTAACTCTTCTTAAAATATTCTTTAACTCAACAATATTTCTTTCAAAGTATTTTCGGTTCCATGAATTATCCAATATTTGACTTAAGTTTTCATTTTGATAAATTAAAATAGAAACAGGTTTTCTTGTATGATGGGAAAGATTAATTATCGGTTAAAAGATAGAACACTAAATGTGGAATAAATGGTCAGGTTTATTAATTGAAAGATGTCTACACCTGTTGGTGCATATGGACCTGTACAGTTCAGCCCATCCAGAAACGATATAGAAGGAGGGAAGGATAATGAGACCACAAGGCTTGCAGGTGATACAGACAGGTCAGGTCTGCTCAGAACAGTCACAGATTTTACAGATGGGTGGAAGACAGCATGAAGTTGTGACTAAGTCATGTAGCTCATGCTGAGTGCTCACATCAAGCTGTGATACTTGGTACTGACTTGATACCTGTCTTTTTCCTTTAACTTTGGAGGAAGAGAAAATGACTATCTTAGATCAAGACACCTAACTCTTTGATGGCTTCCATCTTTCATGTAATGATTTTTCTCCTTAACTTTGATTGCTTACTATACAAATATTTGCATAAGGACTCTCTCTAAGATCAAAAATGGAAAAAAGATCATGTTTCATTTGACATTCATATTTTAATAATTTAGCTATGGTGGCCAAAAGTATGAAGAGATTCAAACAGATGTAGACAAATGGGTGAAAGATGTATCCATCCATAGTCTTAAACCAACCTGTCCAGATGCAGCCTCCATGTGCTCATTCTTGTATCCTTCATATGTGCTGACTGAAGGCTAGAGTAGGCTGGCTTAATTAATCTGACTCCATAATTTTTTACATTGTTACTGTCTTTTTTTTTCTTGCAAATGGAAACTCCTAATTTCAGCTACGTCTGTTGGGCAGATACTGTAAATTAGTAATGCTATAAGTCTGCACAGGCAGGAAATGCAGAGTTTTGCACTGCTTGGTAGATTTTGCTAATGAGTTTATCATATTCCATGCGTAAATGATCATCACTGGTAGAACCTGTAACAAATCACCAAAGAGGAATGAGAATTCCTGAGGAAGTTGCTCAGAACGTCTTGTTGCTTCTGGTACAGGAAGGAGTGCTAGTCACTAACAATTGTAACTTCTATTTTTTTTTGCCACCAGTGAAGAATTAAAAAATAGTGGCACAGTTATACTAGCTCAGGGGACTAATCTTCTCGAACGTGCAAGATATGTACAAAAATCTTCATGTGATTAGAGCCACAGGATATTTTCCATGTATCAGGGAGAGACAGAATTCCCAGGTGGAATTGATGGTGTGCGTACTCATGCAAAACTTATTATGCTGGGATGTGGCAACTCCTGATCCATTCATTGAAAAGCCTTTAAATTTCCAACCAAGCACACTGTTACTTTTCATTGTCATATTTTTCTAGATATTTGCAGTAACTTTATTCAGTAAAACTCGCATTACTAGAATCTGTTAGTGCTAAGAACATACTTAATGAGCAGTTGCCTTAACTCAAATTACTTTGGAGAAAAACAAACAAACAAACAAAGTGTATTGCCATTTTCAAGCAATCTACAGAAGCTAAATAGGGACTCATCTGAAACACAAACTGATTATGTTACAAATGTGCTGACCACGTCTATCAAAACCCCAGTTTCTCTGGACAGCTTGTGCCAGGATACTTCATCTCTTATTGACAGAAGTTCACAAATTAATTTCCGCAGTCATCACTGAACATTTGGTATCTTTTCCCCTTTTTATTAGGCAGAATTTACCATTTGATTCAGTTTAGGCATTTCCACGTTGAATAAGTCTGTTCTTAGTTTCCATATGAAGTTCTCTGAAATCTGCCAATTAATACATTTCATCCTAAGGGGAATCGTGTGATTAAAGCTATGTTCTGTGTCCTTGTGCGCTTACTCTTGATTCCTGTCTTACCGTTTTTCTAAACCAGGGAAGTTAAATTTCCTTCATCTTTTGTGTTAATGCTTCCCTTGGAAAAAAAACAAACAGCAAATCATTTTGATAGCTGTCCAATATACCTATTTCATCTCTAAAAATATCCTTCCCATAATAAATGAACCAGAATGGCACTTGGCATGTTTTGCAGGAGAAATATTTTGGCTTGTTTAAGCTTTTTGTGAGAGGAAAGGTAGATTGGAAAGGTAGGTTAAAAGATCAGTGGCAAATCTTTTGGAGCAGACAGAGTTCCCTTGTCTGCTCTTGGCTATGCCATGAATTTGCTGTGCAGAGTATCTAGCTTCAGCATTTGGAGAACTAGTTTACCTTATATGAATAAAGATCTTGCTCATCTGAAAAACATCATTTTTCAGAATTATACAATTTGTCATTAGCATTATTATGTCATTTAATGTGCTCAGTATTTGTTCACTTTGTTGTGCTTCTCCAGCATTGCGTCTGGTCACTAGCTGCTTTCCTAGAATATTGCTGCTTTGGTCCATTGACAAACCATTTTTATCAATTTTTCAAACCTGTAACAATTTTGTGCTCATTCTGGCTACCTTTGCAGGGTAATATTTCCCTGTGAAAGTTGCTGTTCTATATGTATATTATGCTAGGGTAATGCCTAGGGGATCTAATAAAGATCAGCATCTCTCTACCATACCTACAGAAAGAGTGAGTCACAGTGCAACATCATCTATTACTCCCTAGTAACTCTTCCTGTATATGAATGTACTTACCCTATAGAGCAAAGAAATATGCTCACCTTGTTTCACAGAAGAGAAAGTTATCTTGTATTCGCTGCAGGATAATAAGTATATGTGCTGTTCATAAAAGTCACACTCTATAAAGCCTCATGGTGACTTTTTGTGCCTGTATCCACACAATTCCTGCTCTATAAAGTTTTCATAGAACAGAAAGGGTGTGTGACAAATGGGAAGCTAACGCCTGTGGGAACTGATTCATCAAAGAGCTTCCAGACATGCTTAATTTGTTAGGCATGTGATATAAGTATGCATGTGAGCACATTGCTTTATTGTGGCCAGAATGGTGTACCACACATCAGACAGGAGTGTGGAAAATTACTGTTAACCTTCAACTTGTCATGTAGTCGTGATATTACTTGTACTATTATCACACTACTGAAATATATTAATCATTTTATCTGTATCCATGATCAGCTTAAGTTATTTACTGTAAAATAACCCACATTTTGATTTGTTATTTTCTTTTTGAACTCTTTTCATGCAGGTAGAACATTCAGAAAGAAAACAAGGCTGTGTCAGTGTGTGAACTGCAGGTAGAATAGTGCGTGCTCTATTCTCAAGCCATTTTCTTTAATTGGCAAAATTTGTGGTGCTGAGTCAATCTTTAATTTAGAGATCCTCTGAAATGTACCTATTTTTTTTTTCTCTCTAGCTCTTTCTCTCTCTTTGTATTTTCAATCTTATGCTGTTTGACTGATGAAAAAATGTTTTTTTTGGTGAAAAAATGGCTTGTCCACTGGCTGAAGCTATTATAATTTCACATAGAAGATCCAATCACACAGGACATGCTCAATCTTTGATGTCAATATATTTTTATTCTGAGTATGAGATGAGATAAAGGTATAAAGTAATACAAAAAGATTACATAAACAATACTTCATCATTTTGGTTCACAGAAATTCTTAGAAAAGAATAGAGAATTTATATTGTGGATTCTAAGATTAGATTTGGGCATCTATAATATTTTTTAAAGTGAGGAATACTGCAAGAATTGTGAGACTAGGGGAGATTTTACCTTCTAAACATTTTTCAAAAAACAGAATGCTGTGAATGTGATAGATGATCCATATTTTCATCAAACACATGCTGTACAACACATGCAAGTAGTGGCTACAGAGCACAAAGGAAAAAATAGGCCAGCAATCTGTTTGCTTAGAACTTATTCTTAAATTTATAGAATTTATAGGTCTTCTAAGCTATCTCTTGCTTTGTCAGACTTTATAGTTGGACTGGGGACTGGATACCTAAAGGAATCCTTTTTTTTTTTTTTTTTTTTTTGAAACAGTTTCACTTGGCTTCTTGAAATGTAGAGTAACCTTGTATCTCCATTCAATTCAATAAGTTGACAAAAGAATATTCTCCATCACTCCATCACTAGGTACGATTAAGATCAGAGATATAATAGCAAGGCTGATAACAATAAGCAGCAAATGAAAAAGAAAATATATATGGCAAACATTATTTAGAAGTAAGAAAAATGATAGTCAGATAACTTAGTCCTTAACTAGGTAGTTTGAAGAGTGGTAGGGAAAGTTCTGAAAAGAGAGTGACTAGAAAGATAAATGGCAAATGCATACTTTTACAGAAGGTGAGTTATTGAGACTGAGCTAATACTCTATGTTGATAAAAGCAAAGATTTTAAAAAAGGGAAAATGAAATAGATGACCGCATTAGTTAATGGAGAGATAATGAGAGGGCTTTTTGCATTTCATGCCTTACCACATAAGAGATCATTTTCTAAAGTGAACAGGAGAGATCATTTAAAAACTATAATAAGGGAACAGAGTGGAGACTGAAAAGCAGAGTTCTGAAAAGAGAGCTGACAGTGTGGAGAAGATTACAATAAACTTAGACTCTAACTCAGTAAGTATAGTCAAAGTTCAGGCTAGATCTAAACTCCTTAAAGCACCACTTTATAAAGTATGAAAAGCCAAGAAAGAAAATAAGGAATATACTGATTTTCAGTGAAGGAAAGTAACTAGGATGGCCAGATTTTACCTGCCAGATACTGAGAAAGGCATCTTCCTTTTTCCACAACTCTCCTTTATCCCGGTGGCTATTGCTGTAGTCCACACCAGACCTAAAATACATGAAGAGTGTTGTTCTGATGAGTATCTGCGTTACATGCATTTAATTGCCCCTCAGTTCCATAAGATTATCCATCTAAGATCCACAACAAACATCATTCTAGACTATCATCATTTTTTTTTTTTTTTTTTTTTTTGCCAGTGAAAAGCAGTTTCTACTAAATGAAACTACCTAAGAAATGAGGTGAATATAGAGCAGTTACTCTGCTGGTATGTTCTCCATGTTTCCGATAATTCCTGGACTTCCGAAGCTGGCAGTTGTATCCGGACCATTAAGTTTTTTAGCACTTGATGAACCAATCTTCCATGAATGACAAATTCATGGAATTTGTCACCATAAACCCCTTTTGAACCGTTTTATACTTTTGGCCTCCATAGCTTCCTGTGGCAAGGATTTCCACAGTTTAGTTAGGCTGTTCGTGAAAGAGTTTTTTCTTTTGTTTGCTTAAACTGGTTGCCCGGTAGTTTTACCAGATGTAGCCTAGTTCGTACTATAAAAAATAATAAGTAAATGTTCTTCATTTGTCTCAATATGATCTTTCAACAAATCTTCTAGCTTCTTTTGTCTTCCATCTATTTTCTCCTTTCCTAGCTGCCTAGTTCTAGCCTATCTACCTGCTTCTCATAAGAAACTGCTCCATTTCTTGAAAGTTGTTCCTTGTGGCTCTCTGAACATTTTATATTGCTACTATATCTTCACACAGCCCCATTTATCATTCGATAAGATAGGCTGTTCTGTTTGTGAAGTCATCTTTTGCCTGTTTGTGAGGCAGTATTTTCTCCTTCATAAAAACTAGGGAGGGGAAATGCAATCTAGAGAAACTAAATTCTATTAATATCGAGTTAGAATAAGAAACAGACCGTTTGAAACCAAGTGTTAATGCATTGCTCTTAGTTGTCTCATTGCATTAAGGGCAAACTCGCATCAAAGTTGGCTGCAGATTGTAGTCATTACAAGGGCAAACATTCCTCAGCTTGTAGGCTAAAAAGACATACTCAGCCAGACTACAATGCTGGCATTTTTGTGAGCATGATTTATCTGTCTCAGCCTTGGTTTGTAACATTTAGACTGGACCATGCCTCAGTCACGGTTGGCTCTTTTTACAGACTCTGGTATTCCACGTGGAGTTTCATTCCCTGCTCAGCAAATTAACTAAGCTGAGCCACATAAATCACCTTCAGGAGATGCCAGTTTCTGTCAACGTACTACAATGTTAAGAAGCCAGAGTGCTCAAGTGAAGCTTATGTGAAGAAGCTTATCTTTAGATACAAAAAATAATGACACGAAAAACCCGTGCTTAAGAGATTGACCAGCTTTGTTATTTTCCCAATCCCAATCAACAATTTTTTGCCAAGTTTTAACCAATGTCCTATTTTTCAGCGTCCTGTTTTGTTCTGTTTGCTAAACTAAAGTTCAACAAGGATAAGCAGATCTGGGTTTAGTATTAAAAAATTGGACTCAGAAGAACATATTACAGAATGAAAAAGATTACTTCTGTGGAAAAATTGAACAGCTGGCACAGCCTTGAATTTGCCAAGACTTGCATTACTTTTTATATCAGATCTATCCCTCTGATATATAAACACTTTCTATAGTGTATTAGCCCTCAGTACCAGCAGAGTTGATGAATTAGGTGTGCATGATTACCTGACTACATGTGCATTTTAAGAACTCTATTAATTTAGCAGGTACGTGTAAAAAAGTGGTAAATTAAGACTGAAGCTACTTCCTTCCTTTAATTGGTTTGCATCGCCCCTCCCAATTTTTTTTTTTTTTTTAACTGAGGAGTCCTTCCCTTCTCTTTCAAACATTAATTTAAAACCTTTGCAGTGTGCCAGTTTGAAACAAAAAAAAAAAAAAAAGAGGAACATTTACACAATAAGCCAGTCACCCATCCTGTCATTTTCCACATCCCCGTTGTAATTATTGAGATCCTTATACTTGAAGAGGAGTTTTTCTCCCTCCCAACCCAAATTCTATTTTGGGAATAGACTTGTAATTGTGTGTTTGTTAATATAGCTGTCTGTTGCCATGAACAAAGTTAGGTCACCCATTTGCTATTACAGCTTTTGTCAGAGAGTTAAGGACAGAGGACAGTAAAAGCACTAGCACTTTCTCAAAAACTCTGGTTTTTGCTTTATATTGTTTTAGTTTTTGTTCTTAAATTGCTATTGGTCCAAAGGATAACAAAAGAAAAACAATTAACATTAGTGGGTTCACATTTTGATAGGCTGGAGTTCTTCCTCGTGCTTAGTGTAATTTTGGCTTCTGTATTTAATATACAGTGTACTCATTCTCTCCATTAAAGAACTGGCAAGGGTTTCATAGAACATTTTGAAATGTATTATTTATCTAATTCATTGTTATTTAAAGGAAAGAGAAGGTCATCTGATTACAGATTATTTTATACTGTATCCAGAGCTTCAAATATTTATGTTTTGGATTTGTATTTACTCATCTCATTTTTAAAACTTGATCCATACAATATAATTAAACTGTCATTGCATTTTCAGCTAATTATGTTTCTTTCCTTGTGTTTAAAACACTGAGATCTTTTTTTTTTTTTTTTTTTTTTTTTTTTTTTTTTTGAAATGTGTACATCCCAGAATAGATGAATGAATTGAAAACATGAGGCAGATTACTGATTGGTTAAAATTATCGTGGCTGACAAAGTCAACAAGCTATGCCAGTATACCTGTAAAAAGTCAAAGCAGTTAGAGGCTTCACTCAGAATATCTATACATCTTTAGTACTTTGCATCCTCAATAAATGCTTTGCTTCATTTCTTGATAATTTGAAACTGAAATTTCCAACAAGGCTGAAGATTAATGCAGAGTTAACTGGAGCATGTTGAGAATCAGTTTTATCATGTTCAATTTTAATGACTGTTTCTGACATTCCTCCCCTAATCTCAGTAGCATTAGTAAACAAGAACAACAGAAATACACATTTCACTATAGATGGTTTTGTTTGATTGATTTCTGTTATGAAGAAATTTCTCCAATTGTTGTGATGTAGCTGTGATGTGCTACCTTACACATTTTTGCCTTTGTCACATACCAACACACATTACTTTTATGTAATAAAAAAAGTCTAAATTGAAATATTTTAGTGGGGAAAAAATTTAAAATGAGAGAAATAAAGAATTGCAAAAATATGTGACATGTTACTTAGCTTATGAGAGCATATAAAAATATTTCTGCATTTTTAATCGTGGCCCCCAAAATCTGGGCTGAGTAATTTCAGCACTGTTAAACTTGGGATTCAGCAATTCAAGAGTCCCAAGGCAAAGAATGAAACAGGGCAAAAGTTGAAACTGTGACTTTACATTTAGTAAAGTACAATAATCCGAGCCACAAAGAGGGACCAAATGCCAACTCCCACTTTTTTAGCTTCCCTTGCCTTCCCATGGGGGGGGAAAAAAAAAAAAAAAACTTAATTTCTGTTTGCTTAGAAATAAATAGCAGTGAATCCACTTCAATAAACTTACCAGCTGCTGTGTATCTACTTTTACTCCATAGAGAGCTTAAAGCAATCTCCTCTTGGATCATAGTGCTCACATAATATGTCTGTACATAAACTCAGACTTCACACATAACGCAAAACATAAAGTTCATGATGCTTTATGCTTCAGCTGGGACATTTTATGGAATGATCTGAAATTAAGCCACTCTCATTATAAATATATTTATTTTGCACCAATTTAGGAAATGATATTTCAACACATGGTGAATTTTCAGTATTCATCCAAGAGATTTTCAAAATCAGTAGCTTGCTCTTTAATCAAACAGTTTGTTTGACAGATTTGAAATATTACCAGGTGAGGCAAATTTAAAAAAAAAAAAAAAAAAAGCATTTTGAGGAAAATATTTCTTTCTCGTGCTTCGTTTTCTGATTTCTGTACCACCATGACACAGGAAAGTACTGCAAATTCCACCCCTTAAAGAAGTTTGTACTGTTAATACTCTTCTCCTCACTGATGCTTTTTTGTTGACCTAAAGCATTACATGGAGCAATGGGTTGTGAATTAAGCAAAAGGGATTTGTCCTGAATCTAGGCTGTGATTCAATGTCATAATGAACAGGAAACTTAACGTCTTGTGATTTAAAATTAATATAGTTTGCTGTTGTAAAATGATATGAAATTTGTAAACTGAAGATAACTTGCAGGGACAAAACTATATTAAAAATTTATTTACTGCATCTATTTTGACATTTACTTTTGTCTGACTTGACACCAGAATGTTCATAATCAATGAGAGTCTTTATAGACCCGCTGAAAAAAAAATAATTCTTATAGTCTTAGGATATTTTCACAGTGCATGAGGTGTACTTGCACTTAAAGGTTGACACCTTTTATTATAATAAAAATAAATACATGCACATTGGAACGGGTAAGTCTTTGGAGGTACAAATAATAACTTTAGTGATTTATGATCTTATAGCTATAGGCCTGCTGTTTTTTTCCTCATCAGCAGAGATGATTTGAAAGGCAGATGTGCATTTTCTTGAAACTCTGAGATACACCTCTAATACTCCCATATTGTTTATACCTACAGATGAAATTAGAACTTCCTCCTATTGTCTGTTTCATGTGTCCCATCGTCCCTAACTGACGCATATTGTATAGTGTACTCATTTCAAACACAGCTACAGAGTTTTCAAGATGAAAATGTTTCTAAAACTAAAAAATGGCTGAATTCCAAAGATTATTATCAGCCCATCCATTCCTTGCAGTGTTGAATGAGCAAATTTTCCACACTGCAAACACACATTTTCCTTTGATTTCACACTAGCAAGAGATGCTACACTTGGTTATCCCTGGACTAACTTGTAAGTTATCTGTAGCATTAAAACATTAGGCATTGGGATGATCTCAAGGGCTGCGATTCAAATTTCAGTGATTCTAATAATTTTAATCCTCAAAGTATGTTTGAGGAAGGATGAAGACAGAAAATGTGAGAATGTCCCAGGATTCTACTTAAGAAATTCCTTAGCTGTCCTCGAGTACATTTTTTGTACTCAAGGATTATATATCCTTGTACAATACTCAAAATCAGATTACAAATTTATTTACAAATATTATAATATCTACCATTACATTATATCTGCAGGATAAAATTGATCACAATTATAACCTTTATATTTTAAGATATCAATTAATCGCTAGTCCAATAATTCTAGGAGTTGTGGGAACTTGAACTGGAGAGGTGTTTCTCCATAATCATGGAGATACATGGAAATAATGATGTCATGACTTTTCTCTTTGATTTCAAAATAGAAAGACCATATAGTCGTACTATAAATGTGTGCTCCTCTAGTCATTTGTTGATCTTCTTGACAATATATATTGTATATTATATCAGGTTCAGTTACTGTATATAACCCAAGAATTGGGACTGGCTTGGGAAATGAGGGGAGAGCAGTGAATTTCATCTACCTTGCCCTTTGTCTCCTGTAACAGCCTCATAGTCAAGCTGGTGAAGTGTAGGCTATGTAAGTGGTCAATAAGATTAATTAAAAATTGACTGAACTGCCAGGCTTAGAAGGATTGTGATCAATAGCATGGTGTCTGTCTGGAGACCAACACTGTGGTGGTCTCCCCAGTACAACAAAGATATGAATTTACTAGAACAAGTGCAGCAAAGGGAGCACAGAGATGATGAAGGGTCTGGAGCATCTGTCCCATGAGGAGAAGCAGAGAGAGCTGGAACTGTGCAGCCTGGATGAGAGAAGGCTCAGAGGGATTTTATCCATGTGTGCTAATATTTAATGAGATTAAAGAAAATGAAGCCAGACTCTTCCTAGTGGAATTTAGTGCCAGAACAAAGGCAATAGGCACAAACTGAGCATAAGAAAACACCTTGTTTTTGTGAGGGTGGTTAAACATCGAAGCAGATTGCTCAGAGAGGTTGTGGCTGCTCTATCCCTGGAGATGTTGAAATCTCTCCTGGACCAGCTCCTGAGCAACCTGCTGATTCTACTTAAGTAGGAAGTTTGGACCAGAAGATCTCTGAGATCTCTTCTAGCACCAGCTATTCTGTGTTTCTGTGAATAACAAATGCATGCATTTGTGACAAAATCCTAATTCTGCAAGTGAATCGGTTTAGTCGTTCTAACTTCAGAAGTTCAAACTCTTGGTGCCAGTAGCTCCTCTTTTCCTGTCACTATTTTCTTTGGACCAGTTCTAACTAACTTCTGCTTGCCACGAGTTTAGCAGCTTTCATTTATATTAAGAAATTATTGAATGAATTCCAAAATGCAGAGTTACCTAATATTCATTTGCAATGGTGAAACAGGCGTTTTCCAAGAAAGCTTTCTTTTTAATTTCTTTTTAAATTACAGAGTAGTAGAAGGAGGCAGGTGTAATTAAATCTTGTCTGCTTCTTTTCAGGGTGCGCAATGATTTTGATGTACTTACCAATCGACTGATTGGCAGCCACGGCTATTGTACTCAGGTATGTAAGCCTGGAGATTTGAGGTTACCATACGCCTGAGGAACTATGAACAAATCTTTGGAAAGACATGACATTTCTTCTTTTAAAGGCCTCAAGTTTTTGTTTGTTTGTTTTGTTTTGTTTCCTTTTTTTCCTACAGCCTCTAGCATCTTCACCTGTTATATTTTCCCCCCATATATTTTGAAAGATTTTTGTCTTTGCTTTCAGAGCCTCTGCTCTTTTTTTATTATTATTTTTGATCTGTGTGTAACCTCTACCTACATATCTTTAAACTTTTTTTTTTTTTTTAATTTAGCTGATTGTAGGACTGAGCTGAAGAGCACAAAAATCTGAATTTCCTCCTTACCATCCCAGAGAGGTGGTTTGACATCCTTCTGTATAAAAGTGGTTGCTGTTCATCTAGCTGAGCTGATACTGATTCTTCAAACTGGAGACATGAATTATAGGAATTTGCAAGAGAAATAGTTCTTGAAAATAAGCACAATTTTATGCTAATTTCCAGATCATATTTGGTACCAATCATCTCCTGCTCATTGACTTTTAGGTTTACAGAAGCATCCAATCAATTGGAAAATAGAGGTGAAATGTAGATCCTAGTGTTTTAGGACATGGATTCCTTGAAAGCTGGGATATGGCAGAAACTGTGTGGTCTTATTATGATCTGCCATCATGAAATATGCGGTGCTACCATTTTCTTCCTTCAGCTCGTTGCTACAGAATTTTGTACTGAAGTTACACAGTGATTTTCCAGAAAGGTGATGGAAAATCACTGGCAGATTCAGAAATCTTGTAAGCTTCTATAAAATTTGGGGGTTCCTTCAAGAGAAAAATTGGGATATAAATGGGTGAAGTTATTTTTATAATAATACGTCATGTTCAAGCTGGTCATGTCAGTATTATTCATGTCTTAGGGCATGGTATGTTGTTTTATTTTTTTCCTGGAAGCTTCCTTGTTTTTTCCCCTCATATTTCTTGACATATGTTATTTATTAATGGTTAGATATTTCTTTTCTGTAGCAGTCTGCTGCTAGATAGTGTTTTTTTGCTGTTAAGTCAAAGCTAGCGCTCGAGTGTCCTTGCGTTGCCTATGCTAAGTGAAATATCTGTTCTCTCTTTCTGTTAGTTGGATTTTGTGTGTATCATGTGTTCACACACACACACATATGCACACACTCATTCGTCTTTTAGCTTCCTATACAACCCTAATCGTAATTCAGATGGACGCAAAAGAATCAACCATCTGGTAAAACAAGTGACACCAACCTGACCTGAAGCCGTAAGGACAAATTTCTTACTGAGTGAAATTAAGTTCATCCAGGTATAATTTTATTCAAATCACAAAAATACATCATTATGCACATATACATCACATATATCACACACACATCACGTACAGAAATTACAGAATTGTACTGTAGTGCGTTGAAAGAGTTAACTCAGAATGAGACCAAAACCTTTTGGGATAATAAGTTACAGATTTATTTTTCATGTTCTACTGTTTTCACAAACATCACTGATCTACAGAAACATTTGGGAGCCATTTGTATTTTCCTCTATGCAAATTAACATACTAGGATGATACTTTCTCGTCATATATATCAATGATTTTCAAAAATGGGTCCTCACTGGTCCTGACTTCTCAGTTTAGAGAAAAGGGAAAGATGCTGAAACAAGAGAGGACCGCAAGATTTTACATTGTTCCATTATAATCCAAAGCAAAAAAAGTCTTCCCAATGGTCACATAATACTAATAGTTAGATATTCTCTAATATTAAACATATTAACC
>JAVCKT010009273.1:41350-54119 GCA_032273925.1 Rhynchotus rufescens | reverse complement strand
CAAACTTCACTAATAACATTTTTTTTGCCTACCAACAAAATGGTGAGTTTTCTCCTTAGAACACTGTTTATGAAAACACAGTATATAGGAACCTCTTAGTTCAAAGATTGCTTTTTAAACCTGCTTATTTTATGAGAAGGCATTTTATCAGAAAGCTTTACCTCTAAAATTGATAAAAGTATTTTTTTTCAAATTAACACAACGATTGCAGTTCAGTTGATTTGGATGCAAGAGGTTAGGGATTTGGAGAGGGCTTCCTACTGCTCGTTGTTCAGCAGGCAGCCAGAGTACACTTAATTTTATGTGCTTCAATAAGGCCATTCATCTACATAGAGTTCAGTGCCCATACATACCCCAGATCTCTCTTAGGAAATCCTCAGGTTCAGAGCTGGCAAATAAGGGTGTCAGTTATTCTTAGTTTACACTAACATTACCCTCTGCAACCTGATTCATTTGATTCCCATCTCTTCTCTGTATAAAAAGAAATCTATCTATGCACTATAAAAAAAAGCTAACTGGGAAATATTTGTATTTGTGTGTTCATGCCCTTCCTTGCCCATTCCACATCAATACTACACAGTTCTCCAAAATCTCTGGACAATTTACAGCCTAAGAATATACCACTATTCAGCATCCAGGTGAACAGGGAGTTTATTAGATGCTCAGGTGTGTTAATAACTGAAGTAGTCCCAGAGACAGGTTTTGAGACTCAAGTTTATCAGTGAAGAACTATGCATGGTAAAATCCAAATTAGTGCAGGATTTTTTGCATTGATCATTAAAAAAAAATGCATTGTTCATGCATGTTTGGCACAAGGAATCAGCAGAAATCAAATTCTTACGCAAAGTGTTTTATCTTGTCCTCCTTGATAAGCACATCGCCTTCAAAGAGGGCCCAACAAAGGTAAAATCCCATATCTCTTCTGAGATTTGTGAACACACGTAGACATAACATGGAAACCCCATTCTATAACCTTTCACCAAGCATACAATTTACGGTGAATTTACAATTTACTGTGAATAAGGCCCTAAAACTCTATGTTCAGCTCTGATATAAAACGATGCGAGCCAGCCTCCCCAGAACACTTCCATTATAATAAATACCTGGCTCTGACGTGCCAGGCTAATTACTTGCATCCTGGGAAGAGGTTAAGCACCCAAGCCAGGAGAAAACCCTCCCACAGAGCCAGAGGGAGAGGCCAGGTCCACACCAGGAATTTTTATTTAGTAGCTAAAGAAAAGAAGCCCCAACCACCCCAGCTCCACTTCTCCAGACACCATCATCAAGCCACTGTGGCAAAGAACCAGCAAAGCAGGTCTGGTTTTCTAGATGGAAATTTTGTCTGTAAATTTTTTACAGCATTCAAGGCTTTACCAGTGAGAGGAATTAAGCTACCTGTGGAAACCATGTTTCCCTCCAAATTCAAATGTTCTGCATCCTTTATTTTTAAATTGTGGCATTAATAATGGTCTTGGCAGCGAGTGGAAGAAAAGTGTGAAGTATATGGTCTCCTTATAGATTTCCTGTTTCTGCCGTTTCACTTGAAAAACGGCACGGCCCTGCCACCTGAAGTTCACATTTTGTTTAAGTCCAAGCAGAAGACAATTGAAAAACTTAGAGTATGTGGTCAGGAGAGTATATGTGCTCACCAGTGCCACTTGTTGTGTCAGCTGCCACAATAAGCAGCAGCCTTTTAGTTTACCAGCCCAGCAAGCCTGCCAGAGGTTACCGACTCTGGCAACGGCCTCATGCTGAGCAGAAAATATTTCATGAGCAAAAAAATTTCCATAGCGCTCTTGAGGTGCTGACTTAGCACCGAGCTAAATGAATACACTCCATGCTGGACGTGCATCTAGAAGTGTAGGACGTTCTTTAATCAGTTGTTCTTAGAAGACAATAACAATAGTATTTTATTAAGTAGCAGGTATTTTCTCCTATAGTTTCTCATAATTATTCCATTTTCTATGTACCTTTCTTAAATTCCTGTAAGCAAATTTAGATCTTGAGTGTATACATCTTACATTAACCTCTGCCACACAAAAATTTTATGTAAGATGAGTTCCACCTGAGAGGTTTTCAATATATTTATATATAATAAACTGGTGCTCCCATAGAGCACTCGTAAGATTTGGCCTTATTCTGGCATTTGTAAACAAGAGACTTGTAGACGTGACGATCACAGGCCAACATGTGCTTCATCATTATTGCTGCAGAACTCCTCTGCTACCCAATACTATCTACCGAACGACAAAAAACTAAATTGGGTCACCCACACTCCTGCAGAACATAGTAGATGTCAGGCGAGCACGCTCACGAGGACTGCCCGTCAGACCACAACAAAGACAAAAGGACACATTAATATCATTCACAGTAAGAGCAATTCAAAGGAATTCATATTAATGGTAGTCTAAGAGTAATCATGGGAGACTCTTGGCATTAAGACAAGGAATATTAATTTTGAAGAACATAAAACCATAAATGACACTCACATCTCAATGCAAAGTCAATGCATGCCAATTGTCTAAATGCAGCTGAATTCATACAAGAAGAAACACAACTCTATGCACTCAACAAGATGAACAGGAATACTATTTCTGAAAACACGCTATCGACTTGTGACTTTTATATATATGTATATATATATCCTTTTGGTATGGAAGAAAACTCTAGTTTTATATATGTATGCAAAAATAAACACAAAGCACATACAAAGGGATAACATAAAACAGTACAACAGAGTTTAAGAGTAAAAGGATAATTAAATAAATTAGAAAGGAGGAAATAAATCATTTAACATGATTATAACATTTTAATCTTACTAATATCTATACCAGAGAGTTAAGTAAGTTTCCATTTTCAATTTAACAAAATTACTTTCATGGATTTCTGATTAGTTCCTTTGGTTACCACAGTACAAATAAATAACAGTATATAACCTCGCAATCGTTACCACTGTGGTTGTACTATGAAATGTGACTCTCAAAAAATGCTATAGCTGATTTCTCAAAGTACTGTCTCTCACTGACCTCCAGATCAAGTTTCCTCAGTGTCAGACTAAGACGATGCTGTTTGGGTTTGCTTTTGCTTTTCTAAATAACTACTAGCTCTATACATTCATTATTGAACTAGAATAAAATCCAGCCCATTCTTCCATACGTGTATTGGCTTAGCCTCGTTTACAGAAATGAAATGCATTTATGTCGGTGACCAGTTACGGCGGCGACTGCACACAGGACTGACATAAAAAAAGAAAAAAGCTGCTGGTTTCCTATAGTAATCCTGTATGTTAAGAGAATTCAAACAGGAAAAAGTAGGAAACAGCATAATTTATTCAGCAAGAGATGATAAGAGCACAAGTGCTGGAAACAGGCTTGCACACACCCCTCCCACCTCGCTTTCTCTTGAGCTGAAACGTAGCTATGGACATCAGCTATTGCATTTTTCATACTTGTTGCTTCTCTTCCCTGTCGTATTTATTTTTTAAAACCTCTTTATAAACATTCAAAGTCACTTTATTTAATCATTGAGTAAATAAAGCTCAAGATGAGGGACCTGGTGAGGCAGATGGGCCTCAGCAGGTCACTCTCGTGATGGACAGAGGGCCATGGTCCTCACAGGGCAACCGCATCAGGCACCCACCATTTTAGAATCAGCATCACCCTTACAGGACTTTTATTTACTACATACAGTTTTGTTTTGTTTTGTTTTGAAAACAAATTGCTTCTGTGGTTTATCCGTAGTAGGTTTTAATGTCTCAAACTACAGTGCTCACCTGAGTAACACCCCTGGACATCGCTGTGACCCCTTCGGTGCAAACCAGAGAGGATTCCAAATAGACCAGAGCCAAACACAAATATCTCCATCATGAGGCAAAGTAATCCCTGGGCATAATGCTATTGAAGCCATAAAGTAAGTTTGTCTGAGCAAGCTCAGCCCAGGGTATTTTACTCAGTGGGGTAGGTAGTAAAATTTGGTTTCATCCCTGAAGACTTCATCTAACGCTCCTTTCATCTGAGGCTCCAAGAAGTGTTAAGATGTTAACTGTTCAACAGAGTTCAGATCAGTGCCAAGTAGTTCATCATAGCAGAGTTTTTATTCCCTGATTTCAGGGGACATGGACTTCTGATGAAAAAGGTGGAATAATTCTTGCCTCAGTGTGTAAAATCAAGATCAATTTAGTAACCCACTCCTCTAATACCGTATGTGCAAAGAAATAATTTAGACTCCCAGTTAATTTGAGTATTGAACTGAAATTCTGCAGCTGCTTTCTGCCAGTGCTGAAAACAGAAATTAATTTCAATGACCAAGGCGAATGGAGTGCTGCTCTGTCAGGTAATTAGTCATCGTCTTTTGCTACTCAGGGTCTATCACTGTGCTAATCCATACATAAACCCCAGCATTCCCCCAGTCACTCACAATCTAAAGAGCTCTTTAACTACCTATTTCTCCCATTCAGTCCTACCCCAGATATCAGTGGCAAAATGAGCATTCTTTCATGTTTAGCTTTCTTCTTACTATTTACTGCCAGCAGAATTAATGCAACTGATTTACATTTTCTTTTTTCTGTTTGATCAAGTCTGCTGTTGATTAAGCAGAGCTTAAGGGAAAAAATTATACTCCTGCAGCTTTCCTACTTGACTTGCCAGTTTATTAATGAAAGAAGCAAGGATATTGATGGCCCAGAAACTACAAGTGCAGCAATTAAAGGGTATGTCCTTCCAAGCTTCTAATTAAAAAAGAGTTCTTTTGTATTAAAAGATATAGTTTAGTGTCATATTTATATTTGATTCTCACTTCTGCTGTTTTTTGTTTGCTTTATTTTTTTTCCTTTATTTATTCCCTTTTAACATAAATCTACTGGGAAAACTTAGATCATGTAGAATAAAGAAATCTTCTCTGACACCCATTTCTGGAAGCTTTGTTCCCAAACAGCAGTCTTAATTATAAAACAACAAAAACAACCCTGCCCCCTCCCAATCCTTACAACCTACCTTAAGCAACAAAATATCCATTGACAAATACCACTCTCATGGTAAACCTGCCTTATTTTTTCCGCCTGTATAACAACAGATTGCCTAGTGTCAGATTTAAAAAGCTTTATTCCGATAGCAGTCATTATAACCATGTAAAGATAACTAGGCCCTTCCCTTCCTAATTCCTCTCTCCTTATTTACTGTCCAAATTCTAGATACACTTTTTAATATTGGGTTTTGCAATGAGTTGAGTTTCTTTCTGCCCCTTATCAGGTTTGCATTTCTGCAGTTCCTTGTAGAAGCCCCTAGCACCGTGTCATCGCCAAGACCCTGTTACTGCACTGAGTCAGTCGCTCGGACGCTAATGGTCAAACTGCAGCGCCTGACACAGACCTGGGCAAACAAGTGGCTCCGTCTCTGCCCGGACGCCGGGTGTGTGTTGCACAGCCCATCCCAACACGGGCAGCAGGAGCTGCACCCGGGCTGCGCTGCCCCAGCAGTGCCCATGCAGCGGGGCCCCGCACAGCTCACTTGCCTGGTGCAGTAACCAGATGTTCAGAAATTCCTGTCAAAATATAATAGAAAATAGACACAATATATAAGTTTCAAGCTAGCATCAGGCGCTGGTGAGGGCAGGTGTTCAATGTACAGAAAGTGCCTGTTCTTCCCTTGGAGTGCTCAAGAGAGGACTAGGAGGACATTCCCAGGAGACCCAGGTATTTAAGGACAGCGAGCTCCTCTTGGAGCAGGTACCAAGGAGCACCACAGGCCTCCCTAAGGAGTCTCCTGCTCCAGGGTCCTCTAATGGGTCTTTTGTGATTGAAATTTCTCAATCACTTCCACTTCGAACATGGCTCCATACAAACCGTGACCCTCACAAGTAGCACTTGAAAGACACAGAGGCTTTAATCTTTTTCAATGGAAGAGCTCTTATCTCTCCTCTGACCCTTTTTCCCCTCTAGCCTTACAGTCTTGGCACCATTGAAAAGTCAGAAGCATTAAGTTGGTGTCAAGTGGCTGTGCTATTCATATTCTATTATAGTCAATGACAATTAACACTGCCATTCAGAAAAGCCAGGTACTGTATTACACAATTGGAAAATTGATCTTATCTGGAGCACAAAAATCAGCAATGCTCAGACCTCCACACATAGGAAAAAAAAAAAAGAAAGGAAAAGAAAGGCAGGGGGTGGGGGGAGAAGGGAAGAACTGTCTGACCTCAGGACCACAGAGCAAACAGTCATGGGCATAGCTCAGAAATAGCTCAAAGCAGTGGCCAAATCTCTCTGTTAATGGAAGCTCTGATTTTCCACATCAAGCAAAATGTTAGAAGGAAGTGCACAAATTCAAGGGGATAGATGGTGATCGCCGGCCAGTCAGCACTGCAGACCAAACCCAAGGTCCTTGCAAAGGGACGCACTGAAACCTGTGACCGTCTGCTCTGGACAGCCCTGGGCAGCACTCTGACCTACAAGACTAAAGCACAGTTGATTACAGTTTAGTGTTTCTGCTTGAAACCACAGGGGGATTTTGGAGAGCAAAACTTGATCAGCTAGTTTGAATTTAACAGAGCTAAAACCTTTTTGTGTACGGAAGCTACTGCAGGATCAGAAATTCTACGCAAGGAGATGGAAAAAGAACAAATACTCTCCCATTTCAAATGACTCCTCAAAACTCCTGATGGTTCAGACCAGTGCACGACGGATGTGCCATGAGCTGCAATTCTGCTGTGGGTGTCATTGCCAGGCTAGCAACTGTAGCGTCCTACCTGGGCCACCTCAGGTCTGGTCCCTAAAATGTCCTGGGCCTGTTAGGAACTTCGCTGTTCTTTTTCTTCCTTTCTCTTCCCAAGGCATATCCTTTCCCTCCAGGTGTAAGGAATCCATACTAAGTGCTGGAGAATGAGGACTTGCACACAATACTCAGGAGACCCATGTTCAAACCTGTTCTGGTGGAAAACGCAATAGTCCTAAATCTCCCTTTGATGCACCTGGAACAGAACAGCTTGTATTCTACTCAGTGTTTCACCCAATGCCAAGTTTTCCTTGGGAAGCAGGAACAGGCTGAGCAAAGAAATCGTCTTTGTCTCTTTATCACTTTACTTCACAGAATACAATAAGAAATCATGAGCTAGTTTCAGTTCTCTGGGAAAAAGTCCCAGATTGTTGCCTTAATGAAAAACATAGAATAGGCGCAAAGCCACTATAGTTATACTTAAAAATCAATATTCCCTATTGGTCTTATAATTTGTGTACAAAAAATCTGCTTTAAAATGTGCACAGGCCTTAGAATAAAAGCTAGGGCATTTGCATTTGTAACTCAGAATTTTAAATGTTTTCTGCAGTTTTTGTATTTGCAAAAAAAATGCAGAATATGATTCTGTGCATGGCAGTAAGAGTCTACTTTATTACTTCTTTTTTTAAGAAGTAAAATAAAATTTTCAAACAGCTTCAGTGCAATTAAAAAGACTTTTATTCATGCAGTTACCTTTACCTCTACCCACAAGCATTCCACAGCACTAATCCTTTTAGGCCCTGATCCAGCAAAGCACTTTACTGTGTCTTAGTCTTAAAATTACAAGTCTCCCTACTGATTTCAATACAGTTATATTAAGGAGGAACTTGGCCTACCGTAGCAAAAATAATGTTAAAAATATAGTTAAAAAAAAAAAAAAAGGGAGAAAGGAAATTGAGAGCCTAAAAACTTTTGGTACTTCTGTTTTAAAATAAGACATCACAAATGTACATTTGAGTACAGTCCAATAGTAGGTTATTTTTGTATGTTAAGACCAGTTCAGGTAAGATCATTCTTTGTATTACAGACACATTGATTTCAGATCTAGATAGTTTCAATAAGCTTTTTACACCCAAATGTTACAAGGACAGGGACATAAAAATGTCAATTACATAAATAAATCTGTAAGTATTGATAAATGCCCCAAATTAAATAACCCCACTTCACTCCAAGAGGCTTTGCAGCTGATACAGTTGTAAAACAATAAGAAAACCACCACAATTTGCATTTTTATGGCCACATTCATCAATAGCTCAAATATTTATAACACACACCAACCCACCACAGACAGGAACTGTAGGACAGCACAGTCCTACTACGAACATCAGGAAACGGAGCCGTGACTAGACATCTGGCTCCAACTAAAGCTCCTTAAACTGGCTTAAACAGTCATTGTCTTTAGCCACTCCTCGCTGCCTTGTTTTTGCTGGCGCAAGAATTTATCCGCGCACGCAGTGGGCTGCATCGGGAAGCTCCTCGGGCTGAAATATAACCGCTCAGAAAGTGCTGAGCGGACTGAGGGGAGCACTGGGGGCAGCGGGAGGCTGGGACAGCCTGAGAGCATCGCACCGAAGCGAATGCAGCCCGGGGCCCCGCGGGATGCAGAGCCGGGCTCTGCTCATGCTGGGGGCATCTCCAGCGGGAGATCCCTGCGGGATGCGGGTCCCGCTGGGCAGCATCCCCGCAGCGGAGGGAGGGCAATGCTCCGCGTGCCGAGGATGCTTCCACAGCCCGGGCAAGCTGCCTCCGCACAGTGTGCACCTCCAGCCCTACCTAACTGCCTTGCCTTGCTGGAAATACTGTTGTATTTCCAAGCTTGTGCTCTAGGATCATTTGAAGCCGTGCGCTTCAAAGAGAGGGACTGCATGCGTTAGGTAAATGAATTCCTGGGCACACTGTGCAGGAATCAGGCCCTCCTCTTAGGTTTGCACTCTACTGCAGCAAGTGGGGGAGTTGCTCAGTCAACGGGCTGGACTAACCCAAATGATAGTCAGATTACATTTATAAAAGACAATTTTAAGAAAGATCTTACTGCAATAAAAGTTTTTTTTTTCCCTTGGCATCCCAGCTTGCCATAGAAATGAGTGAGTTGCTGAATTTCTGCCAAGTATAGATGGTTCAGCATGCTATTAGATTAGTCTGTTTATACAGAAACAGCCAAAAATAGGAAACACACAGAAGCTATTAAAGATATTGTCCTGTGAGGGAAATATTTGAATGGTTTTGTTCCTGCAACTGGGAAATAAGATATGAGTCAGTATTAATGTGATAAAGAAGTTAATGTGCTCTAAAGCAAACAGTTAGTTTCTTCAGCTTGTTTCCGAGTTGACAATAAAATAAACGTACAGACAATTATGTAGGGTTGGATGAGCCTGCGAGTAAGTGTATCCAGCTTAAAGCTCAGCACTGCCAGTGGGCTAGAATTGAAACTCTGTTATCACGTAATGATATGCTAACCCCAGGTAGTCTTCAAAGAAAATGGATGATTTGAAATACCATGCATCACTGAGCTGGTGGAAGAATGGTCAATAATGTTTAAGCTACTTGAACTGGTCAAAGGGACTTTCAGAGAAAAATCTCCTTCACCTTGGCCATTTTACAACTGACTTCCTAGATTATTTCCACTCTTCCTTCAGCCTAATGAAAAATAAAATCACCTTGGGCTCCCCCTCGCCATTTCTTTTAAATCAGGATGTGCCAGTAGTGCACTGTGCGTTCTGCTACCCGGGGAAAGTCGCTCGTCCCACGTGTGACACTGAGCGATCCCTTCTGAGCACACGGATGCCCTGACCTGCTTCTCCCTCCCAGCCACGCAAATAACAAACCTAAGGGCACCTGAAGTGGCTCCAACTCCTGAAAGCTTCCAACAGGAGGTAAACAAAGACTCTATTACCTGCATATACATTTCTTTGCATACTCTCTTCTGCTAGAAAACCCATAGACCATGTACACCTTCAGGGTCAGCACATTTTGAGAGCGACCAGGAACGAGTCCAAAGCCAAACGACTCCCTGTCGAGAAACGGCCCTCTGTGCTGTGCACTTTTTTATGCTGAGGCAGCTTTGGGCCACGTGCTGCCTCCTTCTCTGATACCAGCTCAGTTATTAGGACGTAAGAAGAGGAGCAGCACCTTAAGGTACCCACGGAAACTCATAATAGCCCATGCGGAATGAAGTTTTGCAAGGACGTGGAGGGATTTGATTCACAGGAGCCTCCTGAACTCTACATCAGTGACAAGCTCCCAGCAGGACTGGCAACACGGCCTGGAGCCGGACTCCGAACAGCCGCCGCTACCAACGCGCCAGGATGCGGCTCGGCCTTCGGCGGGGGAAACGCTTCCAGGAACGCGGTGGGGAGAGCGCAGCTGATGTGCGCTGCAGGCACACACGCACACAAATGCAAGCGGCAGAATAATATCTGCAGCAGAACTTGAGAACTCAGAAATAGCCACAGCCACGTCTGGAGCGGATCTACACAAGCCCAGGTCAAGTTGCTGGGTGGGTGCAGCCAGAGCCTCTTAGCAAATCTGGGGCCTCAGTTGAAATTTATCTGCAAGATATGTGTATCTTTCCAGGCAGTTCAACAGAAACAGGCCTTGTTTGTTATTTTTTGTGCCTGACTCCTTGCTCCAGGCTGTAGTGAGTATGACTTACGCGTCCCCTGAAACCACTCGCATCTACTCCAAGGCAATATTGTTGCCCCTACACCAGGGATCTACCTAAATGGAAGGGATGTGCTCTACTCTCTTCCTTAGTCTACATGTCCTGTCCAAACAGGACAGTCCCTTTGCAGAAAAGGAGACTCGTTGCTCCAAAAGGAATTTGAAACACTTTTCCTCAAAACAAAACACCCCTTTGGAAATCCCTGTGTCACCAAAGCTGAGCAGCATCTGCAGCAGTGGAGCTGGAGCACCCAGCCTCAACCATTTAGAGCATATATTACTATTCTATATGTATTACTACCAGTGATTAAAGAACTATTCTTCAGCTGGAGCACAGGACTCTCAATAAATAAATACAATTTATTACTTGTTTGTGATTGTGCTCTATCCATTTGTATTTTTAAAATGACAGAAACTACCATCAGAGACAGCGTTTGCTCTGAGGCAAGAAGAGGTGCAGGAAACCTAGCGTGCCTTAAAGACGTCTAAGGCATTTAAAAATAGAAAACTTTCAGTAAAGGGACAATAAAACACACACACCAACTAATATGTTTGTGTTTGGAACTGGAAGAAGAGAAATGAGTTAAGTAAGTAAACTTTGCTGGTCGTGTGTCTCCAAGCAAATGGATGTTTGTTAAACAAAGGCATCTATATTGTTTTTTGTTTCATTTTCAACCGGTAACGTCTGAGCAAGACAATGGAAAAGTTTAATCTCCAAAACATGAATGCATTTAAAAATACCTAGCCAAAGCTATGTTGGTGACACAAATCTGAAAAATGCAATTGAAATAAACTGGCCCAGAAATCTATTTCTAAAAATATGTCTTTACAGTAGTGATATTTATAAATTTGACATACTCTAAAATTTAGCTCACTAAAGATTATTTCTATGCAAATATGCATTTCTCAAACCCCATAAGCGTGCAAAAAATCCAAAACACATTTCTTGAAAATCAATTTCTGTGCAGTACAAATGTATCAAGTTAGAGGCAGCATGCTGATAAATATTAAAAAGGTCTACATTGTGCAAAATGAAAACTTATAACAGGACACGGGAGCACAATGCCGAATGTGGAGGTTCAGAGGGAACATGAAACAGCCCCACGGTTTCAAAAGGCCTCTGTGGTCTGACATTAGTCATTTTGGTTCTGATAAAGGATGTTGTAGAAGGTGCTGCCCACATTATGCAAATCACTAACCACTTAATTTCCTTCCCAAGTGGCAACGCTCAAGCGTTTTCCCTGAACATACAGGGCTCATTTTCTTGTAACTCTGTGGTTTCTTTTCGGTAGCCTGTGAATGCCAGCAAGTAAGAAGAGAGCAGTAAGAAACTAAGAGGTTACTCAATGATTCCAAAGGTTACGGGACTGCTTTTGAGTTACAGATCGGAACATAAATTCTAGACATCCACAACACATTTTTTACTTCTAATAAGGCCCTATTAGCTGCTTCAGTTTCAAAATGCTTGGATCAATCCCTCTCTGTCCTGCCACCTCAAATCCCGAGAATTAAATGTAGTTCACTCCTGGGCTCTTTCTAGAGAGCTTTTCTCATTTAGAAAGAGATTTTACTCTTAGGAAAAAAAAAAAGAGGCATTATTCTAAGCATTATTTCCTATTTTGGCAGCAGCTACTTTTTTGCTATAGAACATTTTGGTTACACCTATTTTGATCTACAAACAGAATCCATGTTAATCATTCCTGTAAAAGCCCTGCTTCTTTCCTGCTAAAATGTCTTGCATGCTGCTGCAAAGGTATATTTAAGAAAAACCACGTAAACTGTCAAGTATGTAAAATAAAAACCACTGCTGAATGATTTTTCTTATTAATAAACAAAACCCAAAGCAGTTCCTAAAACTGTTGGTTCAAATGAAGAAATACAATCCTGGCAAAGGAGAAGGCACCAAGAAACACAGGAAAGGGTACTCCCCACGCCTGTGCCTGTAACACTGACACAACCCAGCACACACAGTTTTTTAGTAGATTTGCACTGCTGTAACTCAAATACTCCCAACCTGCCTAGTGCACAAGGCTACCAGTTATTTTCTCCAGTGCCTAAGACAAATTGGACTCTTTTTCTATACGTATATTTGAGGTTTAAAGTAGACAAGTAACACCAGGTGCTGCAACACAAGTATGTGTAGCCAAAGCAGCAGGATTTGTGAAATGTCCCTATGAAGTTGCTCCAGGAAAGACCTTCCTTGCATCCCCTCGGCAGCTAAAAGTGGCCCTTCAGATCCGCTGCCTTTCAGCAGGCAATGAGCCAGTGTTATTATTGCTATTAATAGTAGTTCTAAACTTCTGGCTGAATGTTAACAAGCAAATGCCGAGCTCTGTCAAAAG
>JAVCKT010009273.1:19040-36312 GCA_032273925.1 Rhynchotus rufescens | reverse complement strand
AGGAAATCACAAGAGTTAACAACAGACAAGGCCATCCCCAACTGCCAGATAGGCTCTCTGGGTAAGGCCAAACTAACATCGGGCTCGAGCATATATATTTATACATATATATACACACACACACACACACACACATATATATATATATTTGTGTGTATATATATATATATACATACACATATGATGTGAGCTACCTTAATATTTGCAAAAGAAAACAGACCCCCAGTCTACTGAGAATAGGAAGGACTTTTTGAATTTGGCCCATGCAAGATACTATATGATATTACTTATTTTACTTCACTGTGTGATAATTCACTAAAATTCTTCTGTGTGATCCATAATCAGCTTTGAATCAGCAGATATATAATTCTGCTCAGGAAAGTAAGCAACAGATAACAGATTAAAAGGGAAAAAAAAAAGTTCACAAATTGGTTTCCATGTAAGTCATCAACTCCCTCTTACTCTGGTTGATTCATTAGAGATGTGCACATCCCAGTCCTTGGAAGAGCAGCCTTACAAATCTCCCCTCTCTCAAACAACGGCTGCTCACTGAAGTGTTCAGGTACTCGGTTACATTCAACACAAGCTAATTCACTTATCTTCAACAAGTGGGATATTGATTTTTTGCCTGATTTCTAAGCTGCCCGGGGCTTTCTAAACTACAACAATAGCATCCTTCACTATAAAAAAAAAAAATAGGAGGGAATGCAGTGGAAAATATCCCTTTGCTCATCAGTAATTAGGATGACTTGATGTTTGCTGAGTTTTCTCAGTATATTCAGCACATACATGATTTAAGAAGCTTTCCCAATCCTATTTCACCTGTCTCTGCTATATAACTTAATACTATAAAGTGAATCCCACTTCCTTCTAGGCTGAAAATATCGCAGATCATTTTTCTGCCTCATGAGAAGCTGCCCAGTTGCTAATTGTGCCGAGAGCTCCCAGCAGTGTCCAGGGCCAGGCACACACGCTTGCGTGATGCTTTCTTTGCCTCGTGTGGCCAAGAAGGAAACAGCACGTGACTTACGCAATTTGGGTAAAAATATTATATTAAAAATAGATTTAAATACATAAATTGCATCTCCTATTAAATGCGGATGAACTTCACTGCATTGTGCAATAAACGACTCAATCTTTAAAATTTTATGCATGGAAATTGCGTTTGCCCCTCTCTTTTCAGCTCAAAAAGGCTGAAATGCATGCTTACATGAACAGGCAAATTCACAGGTTTTGAATATGCTACATGAGCTTTGTGTATTTCAAAGATGAAATGTGTTTGTGTTTTGGTGACCTTTTAGTATCTGAGCTTAAAGATACACATAGCCTATATTTTAGCAGGCCGTTGTCAGTGCAGGTCATGTTCTGTTATTATAAAGCTCTTAATTGAAAACAAATTTAATTTACAGCATAAAGCCTTAATAAAGTTGACTGGATATTGTATTGCTGAAAACAGATTTATAGATAAATCTGGTCTTGTAAGCCAATATACTGTAATTAAAGTAGTTTTCCTTTAAGTAAGAATAATCTTAAACAGTAGATAATCATTTTGAGGGATGGATTCTCCACACAAGTGAAACAGAGTCAATCCTATTTCTGCCTGGCAAAGACGAAACTCCTCCTTGAAAACCCAGGAAATAAATAATTATACACAATATATAAATATGAATATATGTATTTTCAATTTCTATCCTACTGCCAAATGTCAGAGCACAATCCTGTGTGGTAGAGGGAGGGGTGTGTGGGTGTATACACACACATGTACGTGCACACTTGTATACACACACATGTACATCCACACTTGCATCTTTAAAGACTTAACAGGCTTCATTCATTTAGAATGAAGTTCTGTAATAAACAGAACCTTACATATGACAGGGTTTTTGGAGTAGGGAGTAGCCAAAATAAATGTGATTCAATAGCATTTGTTACATTTTGTCAGGGATAAAAAAGGTAAAATTCAATACCATGCAAGTAAGACAATGGGAGTGTTGTATTTAGATGAAATTTAGTATAAAAAAATGACTTTTTATTCATCCCTGTGTAGTCATAAACTGATGTTAACTAGATCATAATTTTGGCATTATAAGGGATCTGACCAGACAGGTTGTTAGTGTGGCAAATAATAAGGGGAGTCTTTGCTATCAAATCACACCTTTAAAATATTGCATATTTGAGCCTTAAAAGATAAGTTTAAGAATACATTCTATAACAAAGACTTAACTCTGACAAAAATGTGATTAACTGCCATAAGGGAAAACTAGGGTTGCCAATCCATTTTCAATATTCTTGCTGACATAAATTTGCCTGCTTTATAGCTTCTTCTGCCATCAAACTGCACTTGGCTCTTTTTAACCAACATTCTGTATTTTCACAGCCAAAGAAAATGATTAGTCTAAATCATAAAAAAGCGAAAACACTGGGGAAAAAAAGTAAATCTCATACTAGTTCTGTACCTAAGGAAAGATGTGTGCTTTAGCATATGGAAAGCAGAACCTTCTCAACTCCTGCTGAAAATCTGCCCTGAAAAGGCTGTTTTGCTGGCTACAATTTCATGGTATACACCGCCCCAAACCTGGCAGTGCCCAGCTCCTGCCTCCTCCAAAGGGGTTATAATTTTGCCTCCATCTCAGACAGAAAGCAGATGAGCATGTTAGAAACTCAGTACAAATGAGAATGTTGTAACACTATATATTATTTGTCCTTTTTTCGGTATTTCTTGATAAGTACTTATTAAGACCCTGTTCTATAAGTCTATTAATCAGTTGCCTGAGTTATAAAAATGTTAGACACATTTGTCTAAACAGTATGGATTTGGGTGAAATAAAAAAAACATTAGATACTCTTTGATCCATTATTGCCCACAAATGCAGGAAAAGACATTAAAAAGTCAACATTTGCCAACAGTATACCACAGCTATTTCCTGTAATATAAACAGAGAAACTACAGTAATCTGAGATTCTAATCCGTATAAACCATCCAAAGTTTTACTAACACCATCTAGAGTGTCAACAAAACAAATCTATGATCTACAGCTTCAACTGCCTAACACACGTATTTGATAGCATCGTGTCTATATCTACCCATACTTGCTCGTTCTGCTCTTTGGAAGAGCACTGAATGTCCTGTGAGAATCACAGGCTACCAGTAGACAAGGTTCTGGGTCTCACACCGGAGTTCAAGGAACTGCCAGACAGATCCTCTTTCTCCTGCCACCTGTGCTAATGTGGCAGCTATATGTGCAAATTGCAAAAAGAGGCTATTAAGTTAATAAGTTTTACAAAACAGCACTAACTTTAATGGTGTGCTATAGAACAAAAACTCTTAGTTGGCCAGCATGAGAGAGATGAAGCTCCTACCAGGCTCCCTCTCTGTCTCTTAATCAACGTTTGGTGAGTGCAGCTAATGCTGCAAATTTATACAGCAAAGTGAAACATGCAATATTTTTTTTTTCTAATAAAAGAGCTGAATCACATGGCAAAGCACAGCATGGCAGTTCAAACACAGCAATATACCCAAGAGCTGATATCTGCATAGTCTAGCATTAATGTCACCTTTCTCTACTTATCCACAGAGAAAATCATTTAACGTCACTTAACAAAACCCTTACTATCTCACTATCTCAGCTCTTTGTTCTTTCCAAAGAAAGAACTGCTGCTGATCGTTATTCCCATTTGCAATTTTCCTTGTGATTTTTTCATCCTATTCTTATTAGTGCATTAATGCATCCCTGTGCTTTACATTACACTATTACATACGTCTACGTTATGAAGTCTGTGTAATGAATTGAGGATTTCTCCTTAACACTCCACTTTTCCCCACTCCCTAGCTACACAGATGTCAGGAAGGGCTCTCCTACAACATTTAGACTGGCTGATCCACAGCCATAGGATACCAGGAATGGCAGATATCCATTGAAAATTGTTACAGTTCACTCAAGTCTGAGTGATTGCTTGCAGGTCTTCCCCAAGACGACTAGCTCATGAATCATCTTTGAGCCTAATTTCCACAAAAATCATGATGATGAGCGTAAGGGAGAAACAAAGGATAATTAAGGTCAAAAGTGGACACCTGGGGGTCAGGCTGGATAGCATTTTGAATGCAGATTTTTGTGTATTTTTCTTTATTGTTTTGTTTAATTTGGGCATCACTGAAAGCTGAAGCAACAGATTAGATTTTAAACTCCATGTTTCCATTTTCCAGTCCTCCTTATTCTGCGACAGGCTTCCTAAGAAGGCAGGATCTGCCGTGCATGGACGGTGCGTGGGCAAAGCAGACGAACTGCCCATCACTGAACAGGTTAATACTGCTAAAATGATTTAACTTTAGCATGACTTCTTTTTTAACCCACACTTCAGGAGGTCTACATGGCATCTAATATGTATGAGGTACTATACACCATACAGCGTGCATTTTAAAAAGCTACTCTTTGTATAAGTTAAAATCTACGGTATATTTTTTTTAACCAGTTCATGAGTATTTCTAAAAGAAAATGTTTTCTCTTTCCAAGCCAGAACTGGTCATTTCTTCTACAGAATATGATGTTTGAAAATCAGTTCTTCCTATTATAGATTTCTCCCTCAGCTTGTAGAAAATCCATGATTCCCTAAACATTGGTCTTTGAAAGCACATTGACTCAAATCTTCATGCCTAATTCATGAAGTGTAGTCTGGAGATTAGTGGAGCTGGACATAGACCAGGAATACTTTATCATATTCTAATAAGCAGAGGCTGAAAATTGCATTTCTAAAGCTACAGTATTAAAGGGCACACTGCAAAACATGACCCAAACGTAACTCGGTAGTTCTACACTATCTGTAAAGGCTTTGATATGATAAAGTATGCTGACGAGGGGAATAAACACAACTGGAAATTTCTGTGTTTAAGAAGAGGGGAAAAAAACAGCAAACATTCTATGTATACATCATAGCATATATTGTGTATTATAAACTCATATAACGTGATCCCAATGGAACAACCCTCGTACTGTTATCGATTATTTGAACACACTGTGGAAGATCGCCGCCATAACATAAAATTAGGCTTTTGCAGCAAATGTAACAGTAAAAAAGGCTAGTAAAAACAGTCCACAAAGCTAATGTAATCACTGCCATCAAACTCTTAATGACATCATATTATATAATATGCCAGAAAAAATGTAAAAATTAAAATAATTGTAGGAGAAATGTGAATATTGAGACTTAGGGTGTTTCTGTCATTTAAAAAGAAAATTATTCACTACCTCTTCTTGTTTGGTTGTGCTTATTATTGTAACATCCTATATTGAAAAAGAACATGTAGATCCATGTTCCCAGTTCCCCACAGCAGGATCTGTGGGTGGTGGAGGACCCTGGAAGGAATCTTCTCATGTGATAGATTTTTCTGCTCATGTAGGAGGGTGACAGTGTCCATCCTCTCCATGGCAACATCCTTCTGCTCACCATGGGAGCACATCAGTGTCACAATCTGTTTAGGGAAAGATGGGCACTGAATAGCGCTAGCTCAGAGAAGTACCACAAAATGTACGGGAAAGGAGGACAATACCACAGAGCAGCACGCTATTTTCATATCTTTTCCATGTTCTGATATCAGCATAGAGCTAGAAGAGTAAGAGTGAGTTGCAAAATGATGCCTACCACACTTGAGAAGACTCCATCCTTAACCAAAAAAAAAGGTACAGGATAATTACAAGAGTCAATTATAAGCTCCTTGGTGCTACTCATATCCAGCAAGGGGAGAACACCAGAAGGTTTTTTTAGGAAGACATGGTTAGCTATTTCTGAGCAACAACCATGGTTATTTCCCACCCTATATAAAAGGGAGGCCAATTACCTAGAAAGCAAAGGTAAATTGTTATTGAAAAATGAGGAAATAAAGTTTTTAGGGGCATTTAAGGACATAATCGAGACTTTTTCTTTTTTTTTTTTAAAGAGTGGCTGCTATCACATAAAATAGGGAAAGAACACATTGAAAATAAAAGGATCATAAAATGTTTAACAGTGAAATCATCTGACTACTTGGCATCCCTGACATATGTCTGTTAGACAATAACGTCAATACTGCAAATCCTGCCATCAGGTCTGTTGTTCAGACAAGTGCAATTTTTAGTAGTGTGTCATAGAGAATGATTAGGTAGCCTTAAAATCACGCTTGCTTTCCCAGCCCCTTCAGTGGATATCCCAGACATGTACCATAACTCATTTTAGACAACGATTCAGTCTCTACTTGTTTCCCTGGAAAAAAAACATAGTGAACTTCTGGTCACCCAGAGATACAGATCTTCTCATGTCGTTTACTTCATTACCTCTTTTCAAAGTAGTCATCAGTACTCAATGGTCTCTGATGCTTTGACAGATATAGTAAATCCATTAGTGAATAAAATAAGACTCAGCTACAGAATGCTGGAGGCCTTGGGCACCTATACGAAAGCGATGTTTGAGATGCAGAGCAACAACAAAATCAGCAGAAATTTGCTCCACACAGTAGGCAGATTCTCCAGTTAGAGATGGTCTTTCACATTAATGTCTCTTGCAGCAGACCACGAGGAATCTCTGGAATTGCTAACCCTCATGTTCAGAGGCTTTGCTATAGGGCCCTTATTTTCTGCTCTAGTGGTGGTCTAGACACGGATCCTGAGGAGCTGGGCCGCGCGAGGCAAACAGGAGCACAAAGAACAAAGAGCAATGCGGTCAGAGCTGCAAGGCTTTGAATGAGCGAAAACCATCAGTCACAGTGACCAACAGACCCTGGCAGTATAAACAAGGTAGAAATGATAGTCAATAAAATCACAATTAGTTACATCGAGTGTCAGCGTTCCTGTGCGCTCACAATCAAGGAAATCAATAAATAACACTTAAAATTATCCACCACTTTCTTCCATTTTATATTTTTTAATTTTTTTTTTTTTTTTTTTTTTAATTTGGCTTCCCCAGCTGATTCCACTAAGAATATCTTTAATAAAAAGCAAGTGCCATTACTGACTGCTTTGCAAGTGGAAACAAGAGCAAGAGACCTAGGTCGTCCTACTGGTTATTTCTCTAGTTAAATGGAAGGGGTTAAAAACAAAGGTTTGCAAATAAGTCAAAAGAGATTGGACACTCTTCCTCATGCCTGGTCAAACTATGAAAAAGATTATATATAACCTAGCAGACTTTACTACTCAAAAGCTTTTCCCCATTGAATAAATCTTGTTGTTGGGAACTTGCAAAGAACAATTTATTTGCTAGAAAGTTAAAAGCAACTCTTAAATTGGGTCTTAGAGTTATTGATTTCTCATCAACGTCAAAAATAGCTCAGGAATGTCACAGGAAGATCAGAATATTCCCATTTAACTTAACTTATTATTTTCTTGCTTTATCTTCATGTAAAAATTGTAAAAGCACATCTAGAAACAACAATCAAAACTGAATTCTCACGTTGTACTTCCAGTTTCACATAATCCTTGTCTCTTTGCAGAGTAACTGCTCATTTTGCCTCTATCATCCCTAACATTTCATCTTTTCTGGATATTTCACAGCTTCCCCAGCCCTTAAGTTTGCACAGATTTATCTCAGCCAGCAAAAACTTTGGGCTTTTATTATTACTATGAACTTATGGAAGGGCAAGAGACATAGATGAGGTTGCAGAGAATTCACTGAAAAGCAACTACACCTAATTCCTCTTTCAATTACAGCAACATGAACACAGCAATTCGATTGCCACAAGTTGCTTTAGTCCAAGGCCCTAGGTAATATTCAGGACACAGGTTCAGGAGGGCTCCTCTGCTGTTCATCGCTCCTACAGTCAAGACATCTCTCGTGATCACGAACAACCAAAACTCACCTGAAAAGCAACAACTGCCACTACTTCCAGGACATTTCTCCCTCAGGTTTCTGTAGGCCAGCACACCATTTCTCTCTGAATGCTCTCCAATGCTCCGCCTAAATCCTAGGGAGCTGCAGCAGCTCTGCAGTTCAAGAGGAATGTTGGTAGTTTACTGAAAAACAGTTCTCTTAATTCCTCAATATGAACTTCTGGGAATTTTCATATATACCCACCCATGAATCACACTGATGATTTAGTCAGGGTAACAGTATGCCAACAAACACAAGCCTTCTCACTGCACCTTTCAAATTTACTGCTTTCATTCCTATAATGATACAGACACAAACTTCTCTATGTCTCCTAATTTTAAACATCCATCATTCACAGATGTTTCTAAGAACACTTCTCCCAGTGTACGAAGGTTTAAGTGTTGAAAATTAATTACTGTAGGCAGAATGCACCCTTCATTACCAAAGAAGGAAAAAATGTCAGCTGCTTTGCTACTTATTCAGCTGTATTAACACTGCATATGCACCACTCACAAAATACTGGTTCATACTATTTGGAAATATATCATCCTACTCATTTCTGGAGAGAAATTGTACCATTTTTAAGCAAGTGCAAGTAAACATACCTAAAAGACAAAAAGAAAATAATTTGAATGGCTCCTATCAGCAGTGAGTTCCTTGACTTTAAAGTCCTTTACACTTGTGTGAGAAAGAGGCCTGGGCAAAAGTTTTGTAACGCAATATAGACCCAGAAATGCCCTATGTTTTGCATGAAGATACAATCTTCAGTCTTTATATAAACACAAGATAACATCCATGATAAATGCCCTTATCTCTGACATTTTCCTCTTGCTGTTTTCAATACATAATAGGTTAAAATCACACGACATATACACAGAAAAAGTAGTATTTTGTCTCTTTGTAGTAAAAAGAGAGACAAGGCGAATGATTCTTATAATGGCATTTTATAGCTTACTTCCAGGATAATCAATAAAACAGTTACTTTGAAGGATTCACGTAAGGTTAGAATCAATTATGAATAGAAAGGAAAATAAGAAAGGCGGGGAGGGGGGTTGGTGTTTGCAATGTGTTTGCTTGAGAGTTGTAGTTTTTCCATCTTACCAGACTCCTCCAAGGTTGAACTGTGGAATAAATTTTTCTACACAATTGTTCTCCATCCAAATGGGTAAGCCTAGTAACTTAGGTATTTCTAAAACACTCCTGCTAGGATCTAAATCCTAGATGTTAAGGATAGTGTTGTTTTTTTAAGTTGCTTTACATATTATACTTCTGCAAAATATAGGTTTTGCTAAATAGGAGCTTAACTTCTCTGATTTCAATGCTCCTAAAGAGTATATTACTTAAACTTTGTGTACTAAAAGTACACACAAATGAAAAAGGAGAAAATATAGAACTTTTGACTACCGTCCCTGAGCCCTTTACCTGATACCACCCATGCTCACAGGTGGGAGGACTCATTTCCAATGAGAATCTCCCATAACGGCTCAGCTATAAGAGCTGCTGTTTAATAAAAGTATCAAATATCACAATACCCACAATGCAGCTTTAAGACTTAGCAATATCAGAGTCATAAAACGTCGTCTGTTCGCAGGCATTTCAACACACTGTTTACGCTCAGACTTCTTCCTCTGCACAGTTCTTTGCAACCCCAGAGATAAATTGTGATGGAAAAATTCTGGCAGTTTGGTCTCCTGATACATGTCTTTTTAAGTAAATTATCTCGGTATGCCTCTTAAAGGAATATATGATCTATAATTTCAGTGTGAGTGAAAACATTTCTGCATTTTACCATGAGGTTTTATATCACATTAACAACACAAACATGCAAGATTTATTTCCTTTGCTGATTCCTTTTCGCGCAACTTCTCACAATCCTTTAGCTGCTTGGGCATTAACTACTAAAATGCTAGAATGCCAACCATGTCATGGAGCAACTTGGATGAAGCCCAATTTATCCCGCGTTGCACAAATGCATCCCTGACAGCATTTCCAGGATGAGCTGAGACCTCAGAGGACTCTCAGCAATGTCAAAAGAACACTTGTGTGGAGAAGACACCCTACCCCTCTCTGCTGGGTGATGAGGCACTAACCAGCTTTACTCCTGATAAGATGCTTTACCTGAGGTATTCAATTACATCTTTACAGACTGTGTTGAAGGAGTATTTAAAGTCTGCTTTGCCCTTGACTCTTGATTCTGCATGTCAAAAACACTTAACTCAAACCCTTTTGGATTACCAATACTGCATTAAGTTCATTGACTTCTGCACCAGATTATCAAGGACCAGAAGAACTGATATCGCATACAGTGATATTGATGTCATTTTAAAATTAGACAAAACTAGCATGGCTTTATATATTTTCTAATTTGGAGAGGGCAGTGGGGGAGGGAATAAATAGCTCTCTCTTGCAAACTGCAGTCAAGTACTCTATGGAACTCTCCCTTGAAACTATTATTAAAATTCAGAAATTTAGTGAAACAGATCTTCATGAAGCTACTCTTTTCTGAGAATTTCTGGTTTATGAAACCACAGATCTGTCCACACTAATCTACAGCTCCCCTTGCTGGGTCAGGTGCTGAATTGCATTCAGGCAGCGGCAGGAAATTAATTTCTACAGTCTAATAAATTATTTGATGCATTTGGATTTACAAAAGTCTATGCACATCTGCTCTTCTATACATAAACCCTATTATGAGAGAGTATCCTCAATTTTCTTCCTTCTCCTTCCCTGTTTGCCAACTCTCTGGGCTTGTTTTACTCTAGTGTTAGTAAGCCTGACTCGTTTGCCAATACATTAAATCTTTCATCAATTACTCAGAAGTGTCCATAAACATGCCGTGAAGATTTTTCTTTCTTGAAATGTCTTAATATTTTTTCTAACAAAATATAAAATATACTCAGCCATAACTCAACCACCTGATCTCTAAAGCATCTCCAATCCCTTAGACAATTCAACATATTTCTCATTGCAAAGCCAAGAAACTGAGAGCAGCTACTTGAATACCAATCAAGCATGCTTGGAGAGAATTCCATCCATAGGAATGATTTTTTCTTTTTTTTTTTTTTTTTCCTCCTTGAACCTCATTAATTTGTCCTTGCTGAACTTTGGGACAGCTTTCAGGACTTGGTCTTGGAAATACATTTAAGGTTCTAGAATGAAATTATGACCTTGCTGCTTTTCACTTGGGCTGGACTTCTCTTGGAAATGGTACCAGCTAAGATGACCCTGAAGATTTAAGCATTAATTTGCATGAAGAACAACTCGGTGAGAGAATGGTTTTAAATGATGTAGCTTCAAGATTGTCTACTGTCCAACAGCTACAGAGGGTAGCCACAATCTTAATGCTACCTGCTTTGTCATGGAGCTTGGTTCAATCCATGAATTGCTTGTTTCTAGGCATTGCTTGGCAGAACTCTTTCAGTTCAGTTTACTCAGAAGTGAAAGGAAACATCCCTTAGCCTCAGGTTGGCAGATGCTGTAGTAATTTCCAGAGGTAATCTTAAAAAGCCGATAAAAAGGAACCAGTATCTCAGACAGTGGCTTTTGGGGTACAGGAGTTCAAGTTGGCTTTCATGTTCTCATTATATGCTGTAGGTCGAATATCGTGGTGGGGCTTGGAGTGACTGATTTGGTTCAGGTATTGTCTCCTGTCAACCCTAGAGGCTGTCATTTCATTTCCCAAATACATCACATTTGCAACTTAGAAAGCTTTTCATTGTTTGCTTTTAATATCTTGGTTTGTTCTTTTGCCAACAGGCCTACTTATTGCTTGCTCAATCCAAAAGATCAATGAAGATTTGTCATTTCAGACTTTGTAGCATTTAAGATGAAAATTAACATGTATAAGGGCCATCTTCTAGGACATATTGAGATCCCTTTTTGTCTGCTACCCAGAGTATTTAAAAAAAAATAAAATTAAGCTTGTAAAATATGAAAGTGAGAGACAGAAATGTGCTGTGGGAATTCTGGAAGTAGTGCTCGTAAAGACTAAGGCTTGTTTAAGTAAGGTAATTAATAAGTGCAGCCTGTAGCTCTATTGTTTGGCTTCCATCAGGAAAAACGTGTAGGAAACCCATTTGAACTTATTCAAGGTAACTTATCTCTGAAGAATGAGGAGGTTGGGTGATTTGAAAAAAGAAAGGTGTCTGGCAGACTGGATTCATAAGATGAAATAGTAACTTCCCACTTGGTCTTCGAATCTCCCTCGCCCTCTCCCTCTCCCTCTTTTCAGAATGATTCTCTAGTCTGAGTCCTGGCTTGATGTTCAACTCTCCTGTCCCTTCCTTATCAGACTTTGCAAAGCAGGAGAAATCTGGAGCTTTCATACATCCAGACATTCCTGAACTAAAAAGTAGATGGTTTTGAAGCTGAAAATATACACTCAGACTCACATTATTTTGTAAATCAGTTCGTGCCAATTCCAAATTCTAACTGATCTAAGGTTTTGACCCCACCTAGTCCCTGATTCATGGGAGGGGGCACCACTTAAGAAAGCAGCAACTTTGGTAGCTATTGTGTGTGCTCTTCCCTGTAAACCCACCACTTTACTGGTGACTTTTCTTCCTTTTTCTCCAAAGGAAGATGTGATTGAGGATGCTCTGGTGTCAGCGGTCAACATCCAGTAGAAGCTATGGTTGGGAGTTGAAAGGCTAATGTGTTGTGACATTGCAAAGGGATTTTCCATTCTTAGCCAATCTTTTGGACTTTGAGAGCTGTAAATATGACAGACTGTGCGGGACTCCTTTTCTGTAGCACACAGTCCAAAGGTCAGTGCTCAAGGTTGGAAAAACCCTCATGCTTACAGGCGGTTTTGCGAAGTTAGGTGATGTTGTACTAGACGCTGTTTAAACTGCAGGCAGAGTACATACATGTGGTACAGCTGTGCTTTTCTGGGGCTGCAGGGGGGATAAGGGTAACCTCTTGACAGCTGTTATGGGATAACTGAGGCCTGCACTAAACCAGACTGTTGGGGACATATCCTGCGATTTTAGGTTAGAAGTCTGAAATGTAAAATAGTGACATCTGGGAGACTTCTCTTGTTAAACCTGCTATGGAGATACAAAATTGCTTTTAGAGACGAAAGCAGCACCCTGTTTTTACACTAGTGAATTAGTAGAAAAATAAGGGATTCATTGTTAACATGTATTTTTAAAAGCAACATTCAGAATTCCATCCATCATCTTTATAAATGATTATTTTGAAAACTGTGGTATTCTTTATTTCCACTGAATTTTTTAATCAAAGGCCTTATACCTTTGATGGTTCTTGGAATGTGTTTTAATGATGTGAGGAACCTTTTGATCTCTTGGTAGAGCATTACTGTACACTTCAATAATTAGTACGCTGCTTGGCTCCAGTTGCCATTTCATTCACTATCAATAGTTGTTTGCCGCTTTTTATTCCTGTATCAAAACTTTCTGGCCATGCTCAGCTTTAAGCAAATCAACTTGTTGATTTACTTAAAAGCTAACCTGATAAGAGCATCCTTTACACTCAGTGCTAGGCGAGACTTGGTTTATTTAAGTGCTGCAAATGATGCTAACCTGAAAGACACAGCCTCACTTCCATGGATTAATGCATGTTTTTTCACTTACTGGTTTCCTCTGTTGCACTGTTCCCTGTTGCACTTCTGAAGTGCATTGTTGCTGTTGGCAGTTGCATGCTTTCTGGAAAGGGATCGCAAAACTTAACCATTTTTCTTTTTTAAATCTTTTTTCTTTCTTCCTTTCTTTTTTCTCTAAAATTGAAAGTCAAAATGCACATGAAATAGAGAAACAATAATGCATTTAGGTAACTTTTAATATAATCTTACTTTGGCTTCAGAATAAATTCTTCCCTGTTATTGTGTGATGTGGTTACATGAAGGGGAGCTCCTCTTGGAACATGTCTGGAACATTCACCTGAGGGTACGAGAAGTATTAAAGGAGTCATTTGCCCTCAGGCTTGTATAATGTGGAAGACAGCCACCTGGGAGTTCACAAATTAAATTCCTGGATTATCTTCTATCATAGGAAAGGAAGTGTTTGGTGTTTGAGCAGCATATTGCAACACCTTAGCCCCAAGTTTTGCTCTGGAGATAATTGTGTGGGGCACCAGGATTCTGCAGCATTTCTCAGATGTATTTTAATTGTACTGTTTGAAGCTCCAGGAACTGATACAGTGCAGAACAACTGAAGAAAATATAAACATCTAGTAGCTGCTGTTTGTCAAATACTTTGTTCACTTCATTAACCCTTTCCCTGACCTGCGTTTCCGCTGTTCTCCCTGCCACAGAGCTCAATTTGGCCTCTGCTTCTTGCCCAGAAATAACACCGTTGGGCCCAAGGGTGGGGCAAGGGGACTTATATAGCTGCCACCTCATTTTGGAGCAGGATATAATGCCTTCCCTTGCCATGGCAGATGTACAATAGCTTGTTTTTATCATAATGTTCAAGTCCTCCTTTTTGCTTCTCAGCCTTAGAGTGCTGTTCAGCATTTTCTGGTTTTAGTTCCTCTATTGTGTCCCTTGCTCCCTTACTGTTTTTCGATAAGGCCGTATCATATGCTTTGCTAGTTGTGAGAAGTCAGAAATTACTGGCCACACTGCTTTTAAACTTTAGAGAGTGAAATCTTTTATCCAAGGATCTTCCAGTAATAATGACAAAACTCTTGCATTCCTTGAGCATTTATGGTATGTTCATTGGGAAACAATGATTAAATGTTTGAATTTCAGGAGGTTTGCACTTGTACTTTATAGCCAGGTGGCTTGGATTTGAATTCTTGTGGTGGCAAGTCTCCAAAACCTGAACAGATAGAATATACTATATGTAACTGCAGCCACTCAGTGTTGCAATATGATCTTCAAAATGGCTTGAGTTAATCAGGGATTTCACTCTTTCATTCATAGAAACTTAAAGGCAATGGAAGAATATGAAGTTTTTATTCACATTCTGACATTTGCTTCGAATGTGTTTGGGCTCTGATCAAAAGCCACAGTTCTCTACCAAGAAGTTTTATTGCATAACCATAACACCTGATACCTTGTTTAAAGTATAGGGCTTGGCCTGGATTTGATGGTAGGATATAACATAGTACATGGGGCTGTTCTTATATAAAGCTAAATTAGGATGTTGCGTGTGCTTCTAACAAGAAGAGATTTAATGGCACAAGGATACTGCAGAAGTATTCTCTGTGCTAAGTTTATATTCTTATGCAATGGCTTTATTTGCTAAAGCAAGATAGATCTAGAGATGATTTACATGATGCTGGTGTTACTGGAAATCTAGGCAGCACCGAGGATTTTACCACCAAGATAGTGTCATAACTTTGTCTTGGGTTTCCTAGTGAGGCTAGTAGGTGGTTCTGTCTGGGTACCAGTTATGCCCACGTGTGTGTGATGTCCAGGCCATCAAGCAACCAACTGGCTCATAAAGACAGTGAAGTCTGACTTGACACATGTGTTGCCAGCTGGAGTGTTCTTGTCTTCTATTCATTATGAAACTAAGAGTGCTCAGCAAACTTGCCCTCTGTGGCCCAGACCCAGCAACTCTTCTATGTGCTCCTTTGGGCTTGTTTGGGGAGATATTTCAGTGAGGGAGGCACAAATAAGCTGGAAGCAGAGAGAGTTGCTGGTGAGAAAAGGGGTGAAGGCAGCAAACAAACCACATGATCAGGACAGACTAGTTTGCATTTTTCTTTGCTTGCCAATGTTTTAATGTAGCATGGCCAAATTACCTGCTTTCAGTTTACAGTAAAATACCTGCCTGAATCCATCTGAGTTGGCCACCTGAATTAACACGGTCTTGAAATTTGAAAAGCAATCTGAATATTTCCAAGTGAGAGAAGTGATTTCACTTTTTATCCTCACACATTTAGGAAAAAATGTCCTTGTTTATCTGTTGCAACCCTCTTTTGGAGAGGATTTCCCTGGGCACTGGGCAAGGGTTACTTGAGGTAACTCCTTTTCCTTCATGACTTTGCTACAAGAGCCTGGCTTTTTAAATAGAGGTCTTCTCTGCTGTGTTTGAAGTACCATGGGAGGATGCATTCATTTAGCTTTTAAGTGTTCAGTTAACACTTGAAGGTGAAAAGTTACTTTTTAAAAGGGAAGTATAACACTCAAAGTGGTCATTTGCCTTTTACCCACATCTCTTTTTTTCACTGTCAGGAAATAATTAAGCACAAAAAGAAAAATAGAGTGTGGGGAAAGAAATCAGAAGTAGGGGCATTTTGCCAATCTTCGTACACAATGGTGAGGAAGAAGAGGCCCACTGAGACTATATTAAGAAAACTTCCTCTTTTTTCCTGATCCATGTCATTCTAGAAACCTAAACAAAACAACAACAAAAGCTTTTAAAATCAGTTTATTTTTTATATGGAATTCCTATAAACATATTATATTGATAGTTAAACTTGATTAATTTTTGTCTGGCTCTACAGGGAACTCAGTCCCTTTTCCTGATGGAGTAAGGGGGAGGGCTCCTGTGGAGATGAGTTTTAGGACCGAGAGGTGTTTGGAATGGTGCACGTTAAGCATTTTTGTTACATTAAGAATGCATTTTGCTTTTTCAAGCCACTGTTGCCCTTTGACAGCCTTGAGGCTACTAGTAGCTTAAAGCTGGGCAAATAAAATTTGGATTCACACCTTTCTATGTAAAATAATTCATAGTCATGAATGTTCCCTAGTAATCCATCATTCAGTATCAGCACTGATAAGTGATAATTGTCTTTCACAGTAAGATTTTCAGTTATGATAGAACTGAATAGGGTATGAACTTAGTACTGATTACAGTATCTTAATTGTCTTTTAAACCTTGAACTTGGTTCTCTTTCTATTTGATAAGATTTGTTTTTTCTTTTCACTGCCGTTAAAACAAAATTCTGATTCTGGAGGGTCTTCTGCAGTCTCTGTGTATTTAAACCTTGTGCTTCCAGAAGTCAGGTTGAGACTGCTTTTTTTAAAAACATAACTAAATCTGTGGCCTTAAAGTAACTGGCTTTCCACCTAAGTTCATATAAGTGAGAGACTTGAGTGGCTTGGGTGAGATACTGTGCTGTACTTGACTGTCAAAAGGCAGTTGACTTTGTCTGACTTCAGCTGCTAGCCATTGTTTTTGGCTAAATCTTTCCCTGCGAAGTTAATGAGCTTAATAATATCCGGTATTTTCTCCACACGATGATATTTATAGCTCAGTCACCTCTTTATCCTTTTGATAAGCTCTTCCAACCATAGCTATGTACCCATGTCTTTGAAGCACATCTTCGAGGCATATGCTTCCTAGTTTGCCAGTGTAGAAAATACTCTTGACCACTGGGATCTTGTCAGTGGGGCTAATACAGCGAGAGGAAACGTGGACACACGTCCCGTACACACTAGTCACGATGAGTTCCTACGCTCATGAGCTTGTCAAGGCTCACTTATCCCTTTTTCTCTAGATGCTTTTGCGGTATTATAATACCT
>JAVCKT010009273.1:0-14281 GCA_032273925.1 Rhynchotus rufescens | reverse complement strand
TTTTTTTTTTTTTTTTTTTTTTTCCCTCCTCCTTGATCTTTTGGTTGTTAGTTGCATTTTCAGGTAATTCAGAGAATCACCTTTGCTTTTGTCCTTGCCACTTTATCTACACTGTATTGAGAGCCCTGCTGTGATGTAACAGGGAATAATATGGCTGGAGAGGAAATCCAGAGCAGAGGTTTAACACCCGCTCCCTTCGTTTGACACAAGCCCAACAGAGCAATTTTATCAACAATCATTTCAAGTCCCTTACCCAGTAAAACACGTTATTCAACATGTATTCATGGAAAGAACTTGCAGCTTATGGATACAAATATACGTGAGCAATACACATTGCTATAAATGATTTAAAAACAAACAAACAAAAATCAAAAGTATTGTTAAGGGGAAATAAAAACATGGCAAACCATATCTTCTACTGACTATCTGCATCTAGTGAAAACCTGGAAGCATGATACAACTTTCTGGTTAAAAAATGTGTATATGAACATAATCATGATCAGTTGTTTGAAGAAAAAGCATTTTTATGTTGCTTTCTCTCATTTTCCTGTTATTAAAATGATTGTTACAACTGACTTCAAGACAATTAAGGGGAAAAATGCATATGTAAATCAACAAACATCCAAATAATATTATAGATCTATTTTTTATATGCCTCTGACACTTTTGACCAGGTATTGACCATTTGTGACCATTCTGCTCAAACTACATCAATCAGTAAGTCACTCACCCAGAACATAAAACTGTAGATTTTTTACTTTTATAAAATTGATAATTCAGAATAGGATGAGAAGATGATGATATGGCTATAAGCTCATAGTATTCATATCAACAAACCACCTAATCACACTGGTACTATAACTACTAACTTAAGAATTATTACTGCTTCTAGCAAAAGAAGTATTTTAAAAATGTTTTCATACTCAAAGGTAAATTTGACATATTTGTCGATTTTCAAAGGTGTCTGGAGAGATTAGATTTAGGGGTCAGTCACTTTAAGGTCAATATGAGACCACATATTTTACTTTCAAATTAGGAAGAAAAATGATAATCAAAACTTTAAAAAAAAAAAAAAAAAGTCACGGATTGGTGTAGGGGCTTGTGAAGTTAGTCTGTCACCCACTGAAACAGGTCCCCATTCCCCATTTACCAAACATAATTCTTCTGACAAATAACCATGATAGGTAAAGGTAAAGCACATAGACAATTTGCTGCTATTACAAACTTCTCCAAACTGTGTGCCAACACTCATCCTCTTCAAAATAAACCAGGGAGCACTAGGTCTCATGTTACAAAGCATCTACAATTACAGAACACTTTCCAAAATGCTAACAGTAAATCTAAACCAAAAATCAATACTATTAATTTGTGAGATGGATGCTAAAAAAATCAAAGCTGCCATCATTCAAAAGTGTTAAGACATAAACACAATGGAAATCATAAATATGCTTTAAAACTCAATCAAAAAAACCCCAGCTATGTTGTTTTCTAATCTAGATTTAAAATCCATTTTGCTTATTTATGAAAAAGGATACAGCAGTTGAATTCTGAATTATGTTAACACATATTTTCCCAGGCATAGAAAATGTTGGCTTAAAGCCCAATGAATACAATAGCCACATGTTCACAATCTTTAATTATCCAATTAATGTAGTGTCATTTTTGCAATTAGTTCAGATGACCATATGTAATTTTTTTTTTTTTTTTTACAAAGAGCTCTTTCTTACTATGACCAGAATGCCAAATGTACCAAAATGTATTCATGCTAAATGCCCAACTTGAACATTAAAAGAACTTGCACAATTACCTATGTCTAACATGGTGTGACTTGCACCATTAGACTCCCTTCACAACAGCCTTAGTTTCCCAAGTAAGGCTGATTTTGGTGGTGATGTTTGATCCAACATTTTTTTTCTCCCTGCTGCAATAAGACAGCAAGGTCCTGATGAGGTCAGAGCACAGCTGTCAAAAAACAGTTTTGGTGGTTTCTCCAGCTACAAGTGAAAGCTAGACCCTGGAAGAAACAAAGGAAAGGAGGTAGCTGATATCAGACCTTCATCTCTTGAAGAAAAATTGAGTGGCCGTTGTTGGATAGAAATTGGCCCACATAGAGCCGGTATGAAAACAGGCACACCTGGAAAAGTCATATGCAACATACTGTTGCATAAAATTTATTAGTAATAAAAATATTGGTTTTGCATCCTTTGTTCTGTCCTTCATTTGGTCTATTTTTCCCTTTTTGCAGGGCTTGCTTTATACCAGAGTTTTTCAGGAAATCAAAACCAGACCAAATGCTGAGGCTGGCCTCTGGTCTGTGATCCAAGCTGTAGCCCAGATCTGTGGTGTGGTTGTTATCAGCACAAATCTGCCCCCACAGTAGGACATGCTAGTTAACAAGTCCTGCTAGGGCTCCTGCAGATTGCACCCCTGCAGACCTGAAACGCTGGCGGAGCCGAGCTGCTGCAAGTCACTCAAACACGATAGGGTCCTCTGCAAACACGGGCAGTTATCACAAAATGCTAGAAAAGGCTGGTGGTATCCTGAGGGACAGAGCCTTTTCTGGTGGTAGCTTTTAAACAAGGACTTCTGCCATACATTCTTAGGAAAAATATAGTAGGTTCTTTAATTCTGGACCCAGAGAATATCACATTGCCATGGCAGAGCTCTGCTGAAAACATAGTCCTCTATACAAAGCTCGCTGGCGTGGTGTCCTCAGGAGGATGAAAGAACATTCGAAAAGCCTCCCTAGACATGGGTTTTGGCCACAGCAATGTCCTCTTGCACGTGTCCTGGGGCAGGAGAAAAATGCTTGGATGTTCCCTGTAATGTTAACATTCCCTGTAGCAGAGTCTCCCTGAAGAAGTTTGTTTGAAGAACGAAGGGATGAAAGGAGGGGCATCTATAGGACTCTTGAAGATTACTCTGATTACTACCTTCCTTTCAAACACAGAGTATATTGAAGCCTCTTTAAAAAATTCATACAGTAGAATCATTCTATGCAACTGTAGGAAGAAAACTGTCAGACAACATTCCCAATTCAATATTACATTGTGCTTCAAGAAAAGATTTCCATACATTCTAGATTAAAAAAAGTCTCATAAATAAATGATAATCCGTTGCTTGCACTGAGAAATGAAAAATAATTTTCTGTTTGCATTTTACTCTGCAGAGTAAAATTTAATCTCTCTTTTAATATAGCCTTTGTATATACAGAGAAGTAAAAAGATGTAACCTTATGAAAATTGATTTTTTTCTACATGGTTAAAAATATTTCTATCAGTGTTTATCTAGAAATCTTACTTTTATGAGTGCCAGGATATATCACATATTGATAACCTAAACACATTATTCCAAACAAATTATGATAATGTGCCTTTTATTTATTTTTTTTTTTTAAGAAAAGGATGAAAAAATAGTTTTTTAACAGGGGATAGAGAACAGGATAGAGACAGTGATGAAGAAAAGGAAGTCTCCTAAGAATTTTTTGCATCTGAACACAGTTTAGCAGTAATCTTTTAGCATTTTTTTAAGAATTTATTAAAAAAAGTCTTTTTAGCTAACACCAAAAAGAATGAATAAATAAAATGCTAGTTCTTACTGAACACTTTTTTAAAGAACTTGAATCTTTTCTAAATGACAAAAGAAATCTCCCTGGTTGCTTTTAAAGTGTTAGAATAAAACAGCAGAAACAATGAGCCAAGAGCTCCCTTTGCATCCCGCTGAGCAGGGAAAGCCGGGTAGCCCCGTGACAAGTGGGTGACTGCAGAGGAAAACAGCCTCTGTTTATGGTGAAAGGAACATTCACCAGGGGCAAGAGGGTGTCACCTCCGCTCGCACTGCCCATGTCCAAATAGTCCCACTGGCTTTGGAGAGGTTCCCCAGATTATACAGCACTAAAACAGAAAAATTCCAAAATCAGGCAGAAGTAACAGAACTTTCTAATAGGTCAAGGGAGCAGTGCTAGGTGGGCAGCATCACCAAGTGCCCCTGGTTGCAGGTTTGCACGTGCAGACCCTCACATTCGGACTCAGGGCGTCACACGGTGCTTCTGACCAACTGTGAGCGAGCGGCAGAGATTGAACGTTTCATATCATAGGGATCAATACAGAAGTTGCAAAGCCATAGGACATCCATCCAATAAATACCATTAATAAACCAGCTTGGGAAAATGACCATCTGCTTGCAGATATTACACAAATGGGAAAATGGGAGAACGTGTAAAATAAATCACCATGGATTATTTGTTCAGGTATGGTTTAAGGCTAAAAAAAAAACAAGATTAGTAAGGCCAATCTTTCCAATTCATATCAGAACACAGATTTCAGAGAAAGCTTGGGCAAAGTGATGTATAAATGTTATGTTCAGAGTTATAAATTATATTTCCCATAGGTTCGCCTATATCAGATGCTTGAAATCTAGACCACTGATGGCAGCATGCCAGGAAACAGAAGTTATGAAAATAAAAATGTGACATACAGTAAAATCAGTCACTCTGTGTACTGAAGATGTCTGAGATTCCTCCAATTATATATATATATACATATATATACTCACACAATAACTCAGCATTAGTGAGTAATGGTATTAATCAGAACTTGTAAAAAAATTAGTTCAAACTGCAAGAGATGGTCAGAACGCAAACACAACGTGTTGAAAAGCACCTGGCTTGGAAACGTTTAGTCTTCCAGAGCCCAACTGCAGAAGATGGATGCATCTGCCGAGGAATGCGGTCAAGGGGGAAGCCTCGGCTTCCGTGTATCACAAAATCCGTTATCAGCTACGAGAACCAAGAGGGAGAAGCCCAATAAACAACTGGTCGAAGAAGTACAAAACCTCCAGTCCAAAGCACTCAGCCACGAGACCACAATTCCCACAACAAAAATACAGGAGGTTGAAAAATTGCCCCTACGTGCAGATCCTAAGCGCAAGCAGCGGGCGATAACCAAAGCCGGTGCCAGGCCTGGCTTTACGGAGCGCAGGTAACCAGCACAGGTGGAAAAGATAATATCCCCTACAGATTCTTGAGCTAGCGCCAACGTTTTCGTGTCTGCACAGCACGGCACAGTTAGATCTGAAAGCAAACAGGAAAATAATGAGAGGCAGAAGCGTAGGAAGATTTGTTAAAAAATATGATCAGGAATAAACTGATAAAAAGACGTGCTTCTGCCCATAAATTCCCAACCGGCTCCTTCCCAGGCAGTTGGGAGGGAGAAGGGGGGATGTGAAGGGCTGTTGGGCACAGGAGCCTGGATGGGATGTCAAGGGGCTATGGGTCCAGCTCCAGGAGCAGAGGGCTCCGGGTGTCAGCACGGAGGGATCCCAGCCCCGGCGCGTCCCGCCGCGCGCCGGCGAAGCCGCTTGCAGGCGAGCGCTCGCCCGTCTATCTTTGTCTCCAGCCTCGGCAAACAAATTCCCCACGGAACATGAACAAGACTGCTCTTGTACCATAATTTCCCAAAGACACGGGGAAAAAAACTGCTTTACAAGTGTCTCTGCCAGCAAAGCTACTTAAAGAAACATCCATTTCAATGTCACTAATTTCTCTGAAGCCCCACAGTAGCAAACTTCTGAAGACAGAACGATTTAAAAAAAAAAAAAAAAAAGTAAATTCAAGTGACAGTTGAAGAATTGGGGTGATCTGCAAGAAGTGGCACAAACTGAGCAAAGAGAAAAGCAGGTGGATTAGCATCACGTTCCTGTACGCTTGGGGTCACCAAGATGAATGTGCGTGAGGCTCTTTTGTCCGTTTGTGCTGTAATTTCACACGCTAAGAACAAAATTGTGCTCTCTGATATGCTCGTGGAAATCCCCCTGGACTTGAGGCGAATTACACGCCTGCATCTAAGGGCAGAATTTGGCCCTAAGTCATTAGTTAGAAGTCTCTGCTGAAACTCTGCAGAGAATAGGAGGTTTCAGAGGACGACGAGGATCAAACCGATGCAGCACACTCAGAGATTTGCTCTCGCAGGAGACCATCAAATAGGCAGGCATTCCAAAAATAACCATTTGTAAAGATAAAAAAAAAAAAAAAAGCTTTACAAAACCAATGCACTATATTCATCGAGGCGGCTTTCAGTTAGAGCAGATATTAAAAGCATCAAAACCAGCAGTGATGCAAGTTTAGAGGAGACAAATAAGCCAAACCCTTCAGATTGTCGCAGAAGAGGAGGTCAACTATGAGCAGCCTTTTCGGACAAAAATCAAGACCAAGTGAAAAAATAACTTGAGCTTGGCTATTGGGTATGCACAGTCACAGGAGACTTGGATCCAGTGAGGAAATGTTGCTAAATAAAAACAGAACAAGCTACCTCTGTTCCCAGACTGCCCTAACATGAATCCAGTTCTTTGCCAAAACATAAGTTAGTCAAGTTATTTCACCAAAATTTCCTGCTACATCAGAAGTGTTTTAAGGGTCTCACTGCACAGGTTTGGCCACTGAAGAGTATGCAGAAAATAAGACTAAACTACTACCTAGGCATTAGCAAATGGCACTGTGGTTGTTTATATCCCATATCTATTTTTATTCTGAGCTCTAAGCAAGCCATTGATGCAAAAATGTTTACCAACAATATGGTGGTTCAGATACTCTTACATTTTGAATAGTGGGATTTTGGAGTATTATTTGTGTCCAATGCTACCTTCTGTCAAAGCATTCACTTCTGTGGCAAGAACAGACTGTTTCACCTTGGCAGTCTCCTGCTCACTTGCAATGTTCTGACTCTAAAAAAGAAATCTCTGCTTCTCATCGGTGCTATTGATAGAAATTTCTTTTGTTTTGATCAAGGGCTCATAATACTCTAGAATCAAGCTGGCTGCAAAGTATCAGAAAAAAAAAGAAAAAAAAACACTATTTAATTCTAAATTCTGCTGTATATCTTGCAGGATAGGCTGGCATTTGCTGTTAAAGCAGAAAATTACAAGGAAGGCCTAATTGACCCTCTTGTGTCTTTGAAAAATTCTGTCTGTTGTCTCTAATTGACCCTCTAGATACCTTTATGGAACAATGAATGAATCCTCAGTAAATAATGGACGGTGATGATTAATAGCCGTGCTTTAGCTGGACCTCTAGTGCACAGAGTTGTGCTGCCCAACTTTGTTTTTCTTTCTTGTTCTTTCCTTTTTTACCATCACTGCTCTCTGTGTTTGATAAGCAAACTGTTTGCAAATAGCAAATATGATCTGAAAAGTTAATTCAAAATGAATGCCACCTTATATAATGGATTAAAAATAAGAATTACTGGCATTACGCAAAATGCCTCCCCATCTGCACTGTTTTCATGTTTCATTTGAACATACAGTAAAGTGTCATCATATATTATGTCCTTGATTTAGAATGAAAAAAACAAGAACTTAATGGTCTCCCCTTGCAAGACATAATTTATTTCTTTCCTATGCATAGCAGACCATAATAACAGAATAACACAATCGCATTTCTTGACTCTTCACTGCAATAAAAATTTATGATACTAAAATACTTCTAGATTGGTCTGATTATAATGCTGTCAGGAAATATTAGGAAAACATCTCCAAATGTCTCTTCTCATATTTAATATCCCTAGTTAATGTTTTCAGGTTTGTCAGATTATAAATACCAACTTGATAAGTTGCACCATTTCTTTGAAAGACCACAAAGAAATGTTGTGTTTTGAAAACCATATTTATAATTCAGAAAAAGAACTGGCTCAAGGCCAATCCAAGAAATCACATGCAACAACTAGCATTCCCAGTACATCATCTCTCCCTCCTGCACAATGGCATTTTGTGATGCAACTTCTAGAAACTGAAAATCACTTCCTAAAATTGAATATATACTGAATATGTCAATAAAGTAATGAACAAATCAAAATGATTTTGCAATATACATAATGGAAAAAAAGTTCAAGCAAATCCATTTTTTCCAGATTTTAAAAATACAGCAAAAATGAGCCCTCTTTTTCAAACATGAAAAGTGCCAGTATGAGTTACCTAAGTTTATCCAGATAATGAATTTATCTGCATAAATGGCTAAATTCGTGGAATTAGTATAGGTGTGGCATCCCTTGGAGAAAAAAATTAAAAAGAGTAGTTGAAGTCAACCTATTACCGGAGCTCTACAGGTGGCAAAGTGACACCACTGCCAGTTCTGTGATTCAGCACAAGAGATGGGGCTGCAAGGGATCTTGGGGGACCAGCCCCCCAGCTTAGGGAGGATCAGTCCAAGCAGGTTGCTTTGGACCATGCTCAGCCAGGTTTTGAATATATCCATGGATGGAGAGCCCAGAATGTCTTTGGGCAACCTTGCCTGTATTTAATGAACTTTAGACTAAAAAAAATTTTGTCTTATGTGTGCATGGAATTTCCTGTATTTCAATTTCTGGCAAATGTCCCTTGTGCTTTCACTGGGTACCACTGAGGAGAGTCAGGCTCCATCTCCTTTACCATGCCTATCAGCACACACATATCCAATTTGATCCAGTTTAAACTTAAGTCTAAGTTAAAGATGTGTTTATTGGTTCACAGGCAAATAAGAGTAATTTATTTACACACAATTATTCAATTTGCATACTTAAGAATGGCAGTCATTAACAGAAAATCAATATACAACTTTTATGTGCAAATTTATGATGAACTTGCTTCAAACCCAGAAACCGAAGTACCAAAACACACCGCTCCTCCTCACTGGGCTCGGGCAATAGCAAAAAGTGACTCTATGCTCCTAATACAAATCCAGGCAGTATGTTTGAATGTGTCACAATTATAAATTATACTAATTACCCACTCTCAGCAGGTGCGCTGTGTTGCTGTGTTGTGCATGCTATGCACTTGGTGTACCAAGCCTACCAGTTGCTTTTGTGATTACAATAAACTGCACAAAAAATAAGCAGGGAAGCTAATTTCTTTGCTTGACTTAGTAGTAAATATAACAGTAAATATTTACCTAGTAAGTATCTGAAGTAAATTTATGTAATAATAAATGAAACAAACCAAAATATAATCATATAACTCTATTTGCAACTTCTTTATAAGTTCCTATTTATTGCATTTTAGATTCAGTAAAGGATACATATACTCTGGGAGGAATCTTTATTGGAAGATTCATATAAATCATATTGCAATTTACAGTCAGAAGTTGTTTGTCTAAATAGTAGAAAACTGCAGCTTTTGTACAACTGGGGTTAAACTAATGCTGCTTTAATGAAAAGCTAAATTTCCAAACAGCTTTGTTATCACAATAAATAGGGGTCTTAGGCTCTTTCCTAGTCACTCCCGTGGAGCCCCCACAGCCTCATCTGCTTCTACTAACATCAGTGCATAAACCATATTTCTCATTTAATAGGAGGGAGAACACAGCAATTCAGTCATTAGGTCTGTTTCGATGCATAAAGATCACCAAACATGATAGATGGTCACACTTCAGCTAATTTTGGTTCTCTGCAGCATACACTGAGCCCAAACGCTGGAAGCCTGATTAAGTTAGAAACCTGACTGCTGAAATACGGCAGTTATAAACTGGGTTTAGTTATAAACCTGAGCACAGAAATGAAAACTGGTGATTTCTCATCAGCTCTGAAAAATATGTATGTAGCCCCCGGTGTTCTCTCAGAGAAATAACACAGTCTCTGCCCAAACACCTTCATTGTATCTAAAGCTGTACAGAGAAGTATAAAAAGGATTTCCAGCACTAAACACTGGGAAGTATAACTTCTAGCCCTCTCTTAATTTAAAAGTTGTTACTTATGATGCTGATAAAGAAGCTGGCTTGAGCCCAGCTTGCCGGACACCTCCCCGTCAAAGTTTCAGACCAGCTGAGCAGAGCTTGAGCAAACTCTGATTGCTCCAACTGCAGAGCTGCATTACAGAGCTCAGTGAGGGGCATAGCCCAGGTGGGAAAGTTTCAGCCAACGTGCTTTCATAATTTCCAAAAAGCCAGCAAGGGAAAAATTTGTTATTTTCAGAAGCTAAGAGCCTTACAAGTGTTTTCTGGGAAAGCTCCAAGTGCCCACTGAGGCTGAGGGAGCTCCTAAGCCACCAGCTCCAGCCTGGCTCTGCGCTGCTCCTGGGACGCAGCTGCCTAAAGCCGCAGCCTGAGAGCCAAACCAGCAGCCTTGTCCCACTCCTGCAGTGCTTAATGCAGGAAATGAGACCTTCAGCTAAGCCAGAAAGAGGCAGAAAGAAAGAAAAGCAGAACAAAAGATTTTACAGGAAAGAAGAGCAGAACAAAAGGTGTAAAAGACTGGAGCTGCAAAGGATGATTGTGGATGGGAAAGACAGAAGCAGAGAGCTGCAAAAGAACAGGACAAAAGCAGAAAAGGTCAGAGCTACTGTTGGAAAAGGAAATCAGACTTTGGAGGGAAAAGAAATTAAAAAGCCCTGGGAATATCAGAGTAGCTGATTTCAAAACCTGCACAGAACAACCAAACCAGTAACACTAACTTAACACTAACTCCTGGAGGTTTTCAACCTCCCATCTTCCTAGCCCCTGTTATAAATTAAGTTCTTAAACTTTAGAAAATATCAAATGTAGAGTTTTTATGAAACTTTAATTCAGTCCCTTGATGAATGCAGATTCTTAGGAAAAATTTAATTATCTAAGAACACTTGACTACACTGTTTTGTTGCTTTTTTTGTATTAGCCCAGGTGTTTATAGGTAATTATTCTACTAAATGTATGTCATCATTTAACATACTCATCCACACCTACTTTTCCAGCAGAAATACTAAAAGGATCATATTCACTGATTATGTTAATATTTCTATCACTTTCTTTTCAGCAAGCAGTATATTACATAAATCCACACATACCATAGCAAGAAACAAGCTTAATAAATAAGGCCTCTTCAGTCAAACATCCTGGACTATCCCCAGGTATCTGCTGCTGCCAAGTGACTGATTTAAGAGATGGACGAAAGCAGACACACACAAGTAGAGATACTATGATTAATGGATGATCCACATTCCCCTGAACTGCATATCATGACTTAATGTGAAACCCTGAAGAGATTAAAGGCAGGAATTACATTATCATGAATAATATAAAAAAGTGATATTCCGTTTAAAAGCCTTTGAGTGCAAGTCAGTTGAACAAATATATTAACACAGCTTCCCAACATTCAGTCTGGCTGAATGTTACCCAGAATTTATTTTGAAATAAGCTTTAGGTATCTCACACACAAAGTACAAGTCGATTTGTGACTAGCTCTAAAGCTATTAACATGTAGATCTTAATTCTTTCTTCTCTTATATCAAGCTTACATTGTCTGCATTGTCCTCCTTTAATAATGGAAACTTCTCCCAATTATATATGAAGCACATCTCGATGCTGCCACAAGGCACACTTGTACAGATATAGAGCTAAGCTTTATTCTCTCACTTTAACTTGAAAAAACTCTTGTCTCCGTGTTACAGCAGCATAGTAATATGGCTATTGCATCATATTTCTTAGTATTGAATTCATACACAGGGTTTGTTTAGAGGGCATTTAGCTTTTCACATTATTTGAATCGTATCAGTTGAAAATTTGCATTGGAATTATTCAGGCACTATGCAAAGCCCTTCTGTAAAAGATAGCTGTACATTAACTTACAATTAAATGATGGTTTTAATGAAGTTATAGTGTGTGACAGGTTAACGGGCTGATGCTGAAAGGCAAATGTCGAAATGAAGCCAAGACGTTTATTTTCAAACTGACAAATCTTAACTCAACCATAACGTATAGTTCCATTAACATTATAGTTATTACACAAAACAATTTAGTTGAAAAAAAATATGAAACAGACCAAGCTCCCAGACCACCAGAAGCGACTCTCACCTCACCTGGTCCATGAAAGACAAACCAAGGCCCCACGTGGGCCCCACGCAGGGCTAGTTGGAAGTCCTGCAGAAAGGGCAACAAACAGAACCAACCCATCACACCTCGGCTTTCTCCTCAATGACGACTTTACTTTCAGGTGCTTTTCCCTGTACTAAGGTCAAGTCAACAGACTAGTCATTGCTTAAACATATCGCTATTAATGGAGAACTCAGACCTAATATCTACTTATTTAAACTCCTTTCTATAGCACAGAGGACCAGAAAGCTATTCAGTGATGGGTTTCTCTTTTGAATGGCCTTAAAGACATGATTCGTACAGCTGCCGGAAAGTTTAGTACCTTACACTGTGCTGAGATGATTTTGCAGCTCTGAGTAGTTTCACACAAGGAAATGAGATGTTTTAAAGACCAAAATGCTTCTCCCTCTGAAAAAGTCCTACTGAATAAATTCATTATACTCCTTTAATAATAATTGATTAAACTAAATAATTGTTTTATTTCTTTACTATTATTATAATTATAATAATTAAAAATAGTAAAGAAAGAAAACAAACATCTCCAAGGACCAGATTAGACAAGGAGCTAATCCTCCACATTCCAACCACAACTCTACTGCCAGGAGTACCTACCAGCAGTACCAGTACCGACCTACAGCAGATGCCATTTGGCTCCTGTGACATGAGCTGTGGTCTCAGGTGGGTCACCTCTAAAAATATACACACTTTCCAAAATCAAAAGAAAAATCTCAAAAGGAAGTAGCATGTGTCTTTGTCCTGCTGCCCAAGTTATATTACCACACCAGTGTAGTGGATATGGTAAAAGCAGTAGAAATTACATGATCCAAAGTACCCGTTAAATCCCTTGGAGTAGCTAAGGAGTTAACCACTAAAATGCAATTGTATTTTAAGTATTAACTTGTAGCAATTTCCAGTCTTTTGCCACCTGAGTTGCCACAGATGGAGAGTCTCTCGGTACACTCACCCAGAGGTGCGTTTTTTGGATCACTGAATGTCCACACATAGCCCAAAGCAAAATGTGCCGTTGTTCACTGAGCTGCTGAAAAAGCCTAATAATATTTCTGCTGGAAACAGACATGAATGTCCCCACTTGTCCGAGTCCTGCCAATAATAAACAAAAGATGTTGGATAAAAACAACAGAAGTCATGTGAGATGTTCTGGAGGAGAGAAGAGAACTCCACCTGTGTAATGACTTTCCTCTCCAGCACTGAAGCCAAGTCTGTCTCTTGCTGACACCAGCGATAAAGAAATTGAAGCAATGCCAGAGTCCAGAGGGATCCAAGAAATCCCTAACCCAAATATCTGATTTTGCACAATCTTTTCATAAGACCTCTAAAAAGGCCTTCTTCTGATTCATCCTCCTACTTTGTTTCCCATGCCTAAGTACTATACAAGTGGGTTCAATTACCTTCTAGAAACTAACAAAGAGGAAAAAGAGCATAACTAAGGCAACTCAGCTAAGCTGCTAAAGATACAGAGGATAAATCACCTCCACCACTGCCCTAAGCAAGCACTTCCCTAGCTGGGGGCAGTTTTGGGGATGAGCACAGCCACGCTACGGGACAGCACTGTCAAAGGTGGTTACAGTAGGACTAGGGCAGTGTCTCCTAAAGGAGAGCTCCTTTACGTTTTCCTTCACATTTTCCTTCACATTTTCCCCAGATTCTCCCACAAGGCAACTCGACCTCTGCTCCCAGCTCAGCTCACACTGTGAGGGAGTTGCTTCATTTATTGCATGCTAAGATAGGGTCCGTATTACTCTGTAGCTGCTCTTTCAAGCTAGGTATAGCTCCACCTAGACTGAGCAGGACATGGTTTGCAAGAACAAGATGAAACCCTAAATAAAACGTAGTGTAATTCTATAATGCCCAAAGTATAATGATTCATATGTTATTTGTTAATAATGTCTTTTTTTTTTTCCCCTCTGAAAACTCCTTGAAGGATTAAATAAATTATACGATACGGACACCCACTGAGTGTTGTAACAAATCAAAACTAACTTCTTAGTTTGACGAAACTTTCCACAGTTCTCAGTACTGTAAACTGATGTTGAAGTGGTAAACAGCTTTGGAAACAGTGAACGCTACCTTGATGCCAGTTAGTTTCATATTAGTAATATGAGAAGTCTCTACAGTACTCATAACTGAAACAGAAGTGCCTTCATGAAACCTGAATATTAAGAAATAAAATCAGAAAACATTATTATCAGCTGGGTTGATCAAAAAACACAGTAGACAGTTAAAAAGCTTACATATTCAGAATAAACACACCTGCCCCAATGAGAGCAAGCAAAAGGATAAGAAGGATAGGACTCACTGCAAGGATTTAGCTCTCATCTACTTCCTACAAAATGAACGGTATCTTTGTGAGAGGGATTAATTTTTGAAGTTTTATGGAAAACCTTTCAACATTTAACTAAAGATCTTCTTATAAAAATAAATGTTAACAATCATTTTAGATTATTTGATACATTC
>JAVCKT010009270.1:0-21178 GCA_032273925.1 Rhynchotus rufescens | reverse complement strand
TTGGTGTCATCTGCAAACTTGCTCAGGGTGCACTCCATGCCCTCGTCCAGGTCATTGATGAACAAATTGAACAGCACGTAACAGAGTAGAATCCCAGGCTTCACTCACAGCAAGTTCTGCTGCCAGCTGTTGCTCAGAGGTGGGCAACTTTCCAAAGCAGCTGCCTTCTGCCACTGCGCTGTGACACGGGGCACGTGCGGGCACAGGGCAGCAGAGGTGCAGCCACCACGGCACGGAGCTGTTCTTAGGGGCCCCTTTTGAGCCAGGGCATGTCACAAACCAGCCTGTACAGAAGCGTTCACCTCAGCTGCCAAGCAGAGGGTGCCCGGCCTCGCAGTGCGCGAGGAGCCGCTCGCGCCGTGCCCAGGGCACGGGGTGACTGGTGTCGCATCTCCTGCAGTCACTGGCTGTGTGAGCACTGGCCTTCCTCGAGTTGAACTGAACCCGCACTCTCTGCTGCGATAGAGCCTGCTCTGTCTGGTAAGCGCTAATTACCCCTCTAACCCCGTGCTTTGCATAAGGGTTTGTTAACAAAGGAATCTTTTTGAATTGTCTGGCTTTTATGCATAAGCTTCAAGCGAGACATCAGGGTTATCTTTTTTTTTCCAATTTTTTAAGAAAGGAACTGAACAGCAAGGTGCCACAGCAACAGGCTATAAGAGTGTATTCCAAGAACTATTTATACAAAATAACCACCAATGAGAGCACTACAGAAAAAGCCTCAATGTTTTAGCATGTTTTGATTCCACCACTGCTGAAGAGGGAAAGACTCTGCTATAATGCCTGCTTCATTTATAACTTCTTTTCCTCAGAGAAAAGGATACCTGCATTTACAAGTAGGAGCGAAGGCAAAACCATGACAAAACTTAGTGCTTTGAGGAATTATTTTTTCTCCTTTAAAAGAGAAGAGTCATCTCAGAAGATAATTTTAATCTGATGCTCACAGTAATTTCATTGGCTGTAATGCCAGTCTAAAGACACAAAGCAAGCCAAGTTTGAGGGTCCTGGGGAAGCCCCAGGCTTGAGGGTCCCAAATGAATCCTGAAAATCGGAGCAGGCAGCACAACGAGGCACAGAGCCGCTGCTCTGCACCCTTAGGAAGCCCCAAAAGGAGCCTCCCTGCATTGCCCGAACATCTTGCTGGATCCCATGGGGCATGGACATTTATAGACAGGTATAAATGGACATGCATTTCCTCCAGGCCTATGTATTTCCACAGGACCTATAAACAGGACATGCTGTTTCCCCAGCATGAGGAATGTCCCAACAGGACATGCTGTTTCCTTCCTGGGGAGGCTCTTGTGTATTTGTCCCTGGAGCATTTTTTTTCCTAAGAAGCAGTTCAGACCTTTCAGCTCAGAAGGGGAGGAAAAAAGGTGGGGTTTTTTTTGTTGTTGTTGTTTGTTTGTTTGTTTTAATTCCAGTAAAACTTATATTTATTAAAGTCAGAAATATTCATCAGGATGGGGAAAAAAAAAACCAAAGCTGTCATACAGAGAAAAAAATCCCTGCTCTGTCACTAGCCTGGTGGCTAATTATACAATTAGCAATATTGGGAGCGCAGTTACCAGAATTAGATTAGGGAGAAATTGTGTAAGAGCAGAGTAGTCTCCCTGGCGACACAAGTGGTGTCCCCTGGGCCCCGTGGGGACAGCCGCCTCGTCCTGCCCTGGGGTCCCGTGGGGCAGCCCCGACACTGTGGGGACCGCGCGGAGCGGCCCCTGCCGTCCCGGCAACGGGGCCGCGTGGACTCTGCACGTGGCCGTCCCACCGTGGCCGCAAAGTCACTGGGACAGGCAGCGGTGCCGTGCGGAGAAGCCAGGCCGTGGCGCCGCGGGGCAGAGCGCCTGGCAGTGCTATGTGTGTTTTCCACGGGGTATTGCTGGAAACCTGCCTTACGTGGCAGATCTTCCCTGACCAAAGTATTCACGCAATGGCTGCCATTGTAGAAGACTTAAAATCAGTAGGAAAGAGCAATCTCCTGTGTTTTTAAAGGAGCCAGAAAGGAATGCAAGAACAGTCTTGATTGTTTGAGGACGTTTACCGAGTGGGCTGCAGCCACCTAAACCTGAAACTCCCACTCCAAGAAAGACTCTCTTTAATTAATTAATTTAATTTAATAAATTTCCAAGTGAGTGTGTTTTACATTCATGCTTTTATCAAAAATAGGTCATCGATGTGTTCTCTCGGAGGCCAATGCATCTTAGCAACCAGCAGCCTCAGAGCCTCTGATATTTCTAGTATTGGTCTTCAGTGCCATTCAGAAAAGTTTGTTCAGCTTGTCTGCCAGGACTGCTGAAAGGAAATGCTGCCACTGTACATCCAGTGCTGAGAAAACAGGTCCCTTCCCATGCCCCCTACCTGAGCTGGGAGCCACCCTGGAAAATAAATCTGTTCTGAGCATGTAAGGGTTGCACTGATTGAAGAACTGCCGTTTTCTTACATGTTTCTTTGGCTCTGGTTACATCTGAGTTTCTTGGACTTGCTTTTGCTTTTTCGTCCTGCAACGTCAAAACTTCCTGTTCAGATTCGCGTGTAGCACCTGTTGCAGAAAAGGTACAATGCTGTTTACCCCATAAATTTCTGCTTTGATTTTGTAGAGGTGGGGGTTCCACATTGGACGTTCACCTGTTCGTCCTGTCATGCTTGTTAGAACTCATCTCAGTAGTAAAAAACAGGCACAACCCACTCGCATTGTCAGTATTTTCTCTTGCAATGTGCATAGCCCCCATACCCAATTTCTGAGAGTCCCACTCGTCTCCAGTCTCCCATTTGTCCTGTTGTGATGCAGGGTCTGCCCAGAGAATGGGTCATGAGATCATCAGGAATTTGGAGTTTTGTTTTGTTCCACTTTTGTGCTGCAGCCAGGGGCAGCGCAGGTGCCAGCTGTAAGGACAAGGGCAGGACAAATCTCTCCAAGATGGAAATTATTTCTGGAATTGCGTGCTGAGTGTGAGCAACGGGGCCACCAGCTTGCTTCACAGCAAAGCGCTGCCATAATCCCCGCTGGGCATCGGACGGGAGGGTTGGGCACACAGGGCACGGCGGGCCCCGGCCTGGCCCCCAGCGGGATCAGGGATCAGCCCTCCTCGCGCTCCCTCTGCCTGTCCCATGCAATCCTGGCGTTTCCTTCGGCATTTTCCACTGCGTGTGACTGCTGCGTTCTCGCTGATGCTTTATGGACTGTATGTCACAGGAGGGTCCAAAATGATTGCAGGACTAAGCCTCTTGCGCAATTTGTTTTTATTTTGTTGAGTCTTCCTCATTTTTAAAAAATAAATAATGTTTTAGTTTCCTTGCAGAACTTTTTTTTAAAAAAAAACCTTTTTATAGGGCTGTAAGCAGTGGTGTGGGTTTCTGCGTGATCAAAATCCTGCTGTGATAGGAAAGCTACTAGGAAGTCAGCCTGACCCCAGTGAATTCCGTTTATCCTTCCTAATTGTGAACACCTGGTTTTTCTTAGCCTCTCTTCTTTGAAGCACTCTCTCTGGAGAGCCTATCAAGCCTTAATTCAACAGCCAGTGATTTTTTATTTAGCCCTTCAGAGGGTTTTAGGGGCTGGAATGCAGGTTATTGATGAGACTGAGTTTTATTGCACTGCCCTTTGATAACTAGTCTTTTGTCTTCCGTGTGGTGAATCCTATGACACGGGTACTCCTGGCACACAAAATGCTGCTGCTCGTGGATCGTGCCCTAGCTCGGCCAATGCTGATGAAACGGCTGGCTCAGTGACTGCGCTGTGGTTTAAGCTGTTACAAAGAAGAGAAAACAAAAGCTTTTCTGCAAGATTTCTAAGCTTGGAGGGGCTCATTGGTGTCCCCGGCACATCACTGTTTCTCGTGTAAAGTGCCAAATTTACCGCTGCTCACCAGTCCCAACGTGCTGTTCTGGCTCTCCATCAGCAAGAACGGAGAATCAGCCCGGGCCGTTGGTTTCACAAATGAAAATGCTGCTAAAGTCCTGAGAAGTGATATTTATATTGCCCTGTGCTGCATGCATCTGGGGCGCGCTGCGGCAGGGTGAGTAACAAGCGTAGCAGAACCGTGTTAGGGCGGTGATGGAGGAGATCTCTAAGCTGGGTGGTCAGTAAATGTGTTGGCATCGGGAGCTAACCAAGAGAAATGTTCCCGCCAACACCTACTGCTTTATCTTCCTCCTCAGACGAATAAAGCAGGTCTTTGCTCTGGCCTTGCAGAGCTGTGCATGCCCTGTGCTTGCTGCCGCTTCCCCCACACCTGCGGCAGGGTCTCCGTGTCAGAGCAAACGGCTGCACCGTCCTGGGTGCCCAGCTCCTCTGCATGGCCAGCTCTGCATCCCCAGGCCCTGCACACCCACTCTTCAGCCCTGCCTCTCTCAGAAGCCAGCATGTCTCATTTGCTATGGAGCCTTGTGTGCGTGACCCAAGGCATATCCTTCCTAACACACAGAAAAAGCAATTGAAGTTCTCTGCAATGTATTTTTCATGCCACGTCCATTTTTCACTTTCTCCTCTTCCCTTCCTAGTCCCTAAAATAAGACACTTGCCCCAAAGAAAAGCTAGTCTCTTTGCTGAAGGCTCCTGCCCCTCTTCTCCCTGTTCCCCACTTACTGCCCTGTGGCCACTTCAGGCTTGTTAATTGTTCTTCAAGAGATCTTTTGCATATCCACAGCAGAGATCACAAGGTGCTGGTTACCGTAATGAAACAGCCAGTACAGCTAACTTTTAAGTGCAAATAAAGAAAAAGAAACAGGAGTTGGTAGGACCTGAGGAGGATGACTGGGGGGTGACTTCGGCTGCCGGGGTGCAGCTGCAGCCCAGTCCTCATCGGCTGCTGTCGCTGCCGCCCGTCCCGGGTGCTGCCAGGGCAGTCGCTGCCCCACGCGGGGGGCTTGTCAGCCCTTTCGACTGCTGCCACCAGAAGAGACATCCTTAGCCCCTGCCCTTGCGCTGCTGCCTCTACTGTGGTAAATTGGTGGGATATTTGTTGAGTTGTGAGTATTAAATATAATGTGCATGTGCTGGGTAGTGATTTTTGTTGCCCTAAATCTTGTAAAGTCCTCATACGAGTACAAAATAGGTGTCAGATGCTGATCTAGTAGCATTTTGTCCCTGGGGCTTGTTGTTTTATTGTGTGGTTGGGTAACAGTTAAAGTACCTTCTTCCCCAGGGACAAATGTTTTGAAATCAGCTGCCTAGAACATTAACTGTTTTCACAATACGGATGATCAAAATGTGTAAGTACTCGAGATGTTTCGTTTCACAAAGCAGTTAGAGTGTGCGAACTGTGACTAATTACCTATCAAACTTGATGTGTGTTTTTAATGGTCACAAGCAGAATTTATTTACCCAAGTATGATTCCTATTCTGTACTAAAATAGCTGCCCTCTTTAACTCTTTTAGTCCTTAAAATGTCCTTAGAATAATGTTCCCCACTTTCAGGCAGACAGAGCCAGGCTGCTTCCGTTTGTACAGTGGCAAAGAGGGAACACAGAGGACAGCACATCCTGGCCCAGAGAATTAGGTAAATGTGGGATGTAGAAACAGAGAAACAGAGAGAAACAGAATTCTGTGTGGTCAAGTTGTGAAATAGTAGATGGGCAAAAAATCGTTTTGTTCTGATATCATCTTTTACTTAACACTTTTGAAGCATTTTCTTGGCCAACACAACAGTAATATCAGAGCAGGTTGTTCTAAAGAGCAACTTAGTTACTCAAAAGACATTTTAAAAATATCAAAGCTGTTATAACAATAAAAAATATTTCTGATGAAGGTTAAAATGCCATATCCTGTGTGGAATCAACTTTGGGAAGTAATTTGGAAATCATCCATTTGGTGATTCTGCATCTGGTGATTCTGTGCAATATGGGTGTAGGGAGGCTTGGGCCTGATCAGACAACATTGAAATTTAGTGCTAGGTAAATAGTCTTTGCTGTTCCCGTCTTCATATTGTTCTAAATGAAATATTCCATACAGGATGAATTAAGCAACATACTTCTCAACACTGACCCTCTTACAGATCAAAAATAAGTATAGACTAGTATTCCTCAAAAGTACACCCCGAATTCTCATTAAAGAAGGATTGCTTTTGTTCCACTTCAAATTATTTCAATAATTCCACTTCAGATTATTTCTATGATACTGTTGGACTATATGTTAGTTGTGCTGGAGTGTGTGTGCCGTGGTTGGTCCTGCCGCCCGCGCGCCCAGCACCGCACACCCCATGCTCGCCTCACCGCCTGCCCTGTTGGAGTGTGGTGGTTAGCAGCAAGCAAACACCTCCCAGGAGGCAGGGAAGGGCAGCAGGGCGGGCTCCCTTGAGGCCCGTTTTCATTGAAATGCCTTGAATCCACCGTGTTAGTCACGTGTTTAGTTAGGCACATGCCTAAGTGCCTTGCTAAGCCGACGCACGGAGGCCACCATAAAAACATACAGCCTCCTAGGGGTACCAGCGTGGCCTCCCTGTCTGCTGAATAGCCTCAGTATTGGCAGCACCAGTGTGCTGGTGACCAGCTGGAGCGAGGTAGCGAGGAGCAGGCAGTGCTCAGCTGGAGTGGGTAACGTGCCCATCCTTGCTGGAAAACGGTGGGGGCAGCGAGGATGTGAAAATGCTGCTGGGGCAGCTGCCTCCCCTGGGGCCCCCCGAAGCGCTCTGCTTACATGATTGCCAACATGCTGGGGATGCTTAAAGTACTGCTCTTTTCTTTTTTACAGGTGCAGCTCTCTTCATGCCTGAATGCCACAATGCCTCCAAGAGCAGGCAGAATTTAACCAGTGCTAGTTCAGAAAGGGTCAGTGTCTTTATCAGACAGTCTTATTCCAAGTTTGGGGTTCTGATCCATCTCCTGGGTTCTGGCCCACTGCCTGTATGTCTGAGGTGAACCTTCGAAGCCAGCAGCAGGCTAAGCCGCAGTAGCAGTTGTTCCTGCAGATCCCACCTTCCTGGGACGCTGTGCTCTCACGGAGCCCGGCAGCTGGCCAGGCCCAAGGGGACACCCGCGGCACTGCAGACATTCACACTCCTCATCCTTGAGGCCCCCCCACAAAGCCCAGGTCTCAGGGAAGGCGTTCCTACTCCATCCGTAGGGTTATATAATACACCAAACATGATGCCTGAAACATGCTCAGTTACTATGGTGATGGGTGCTGCTAGAAGTCTCTGAAATAGAGGAATTGGAGAACAAAAGCATCCCAGAAGCCAAGAGCCCTAAGTTCACTGTGCAGATCTGATTTGTCTGGTTAATGTTTAAAGAACAGAATGAGGAACACTCCAGAAAAGAAAAGGAAAACAGACGTAACTGCCACAGGATCTTGCCTGTTATTAGCATACCTAAGGTTGCAGTGTTCTCTCCCATGTTCGTTTCTGTCTCTCTGATGTTAAAAATAGTGGCATAAGATTAAGGAAGCAATAGAGAGGTTGGCGGGTAACTGAACAGACACTGGAAAAGGATCTGAGTTTGAGACCAGTATTGTCAAGTGTTAGTGGAAACATTCATTGTACCTGTGGGTTCACAGGAAGTTCTTGGGAGATACAAGGTAGTACAAGAGAGGCATGGGATGGCACCAAGTAGAAAGACAGAGCTGTAAAGAGGAGAGTCCAAGCAGCCTTGATGCTCCTGTCTCACTAGTCTCTCTGTCAGTGGAATGAAAAAGAACCATAAACATAAAAAAAGTTCTGTTCAAGCATCAGAAATGCCAAAAACACTATAATTGCTAAGAAAGTTAAAGCTCCTTAAAGCAAGAAGAAACAATTGTGTATATTTTCCACAGAAGTGCAACTGCCAGCAGTTGTTCTAATATTCTGTGGCTTGAGCAACATTTCCAAATACTTGTTTCGCTTTTCCTGCCTGAAATCACTTTGTGTTTCCTATAGCAGTGCTGCTGTGACAGCGACCGCATGGGCTGGGGGAGCACTCCGAGCTTCGCTGACTTCCCACTGTGCAGCTTCCACAGGATGCGTTTCCACATCTCCATGCAGCAGAAATTGCAGCCGTGGGGCCAGAGCCGAGGAGCAGCCCTGCAGGCTGGATGTGGTTGGATGTGTGAGCAGGGAAGGCATTTTTTATTCTTCGCCTGTTAGTTCATACTCCTTGCTCAGCTTTCTAAAAGATGGAGTGTTTTTTAGGGATATGGAGTGTATGAGATGATACTGTACTGCTTGAATAGTTCAGCATTAGTCATCCTTTGTAAACTGCTCATTAAACTGAACATAATCAATAAATTATATAGAATAATTGTATAGAATAAATATTTATCATTAGGTTGGGGTAAGCTCTGCTGAAGCCTTCACTATACTGAATGAATACTCCCTTTGCAAATTGATATTTTTCAGAGCACAGTTCTGATACTTGTGTCATTTAAACTAACATAAAGAATAGTAACTCAAAGTTGCAGCTCCCGCGTCACTGTGAGGAGTGGATGTTGAAGGAACTTTTGAGCTAATATCTTGATGACCTGCTTAGCCATGCAACACATGCAGGCCTGGCTTGCTCTAATGGTAACTGAATGCCTGGGCTGACAGTCACTGCACCACCACAGTCCTTCAATAGCTGCAACGGGCTGAGACGTTCCCTCCTTGTTTCCTGTGCTTTGTGGGCTATAGGAGGAGCAGCGGTGACGCTTGCGTTGCTGTGCAGCCTGTCTGTGCTCGCGGGTGACATGTCCCTGCCACTGCCTGGGCCCACGCGCCCCCGCTGCTCCGCAGGAGGCCCGGGCGGCCTGCGGCGCATCCTGGCGCCTTCTGCCTCTGCTCCAGCCGCCCGCCAGGGTAAAGGGCTTCCACTCTCAAGGAGTCGGTGCCATCTCCAGCCTTGCACATAGCCCAAGCTTGACTGGGCTGGGTGCTGAGCACCCTCAGTTATGTTCACCCTGCTTTGAGCAAGGAGGTGCATTAAATGTCCTAGGAAAGTTCCTTACGACCTGAATTAGGCCCTGGCTCTAAATACTGGCTTAAGTAAGAAAGGACACGCTTGATGTCTTCACCAAATCCAAGCCCTTCAGAAACTGGTTAGTGGTTGGAGTACTGTTTTGATCATAAATTCCAGTCACTCTTTTTAACTAAGTTTCCTGGTAAGTAGCTACATAGCTCTTAAGCCTTTAGAAGTTCAAATTCTCAGTGTTACTCAAATAAGAAGCTCTTCTCGAGCTCCCTTGGGAGATGAAGTGTGTGTGTTGGTCTGGTAGATCCCTTGCGATGCCTCTGAGAGCAGCGACGCCGAGTTGTCTCGTCGTGCCTGCTGCTTGGGCTGAGGTTGTGGGGTCAATTAGCAATAAGCACCCAGGACTTGCATTTAGCAGCCTCCTCAATTTCACTGTGGCTCTTCCATTTCCATGGCTGCTTGCTATGATGTTTCTGTGAAGTTTTAATGAGTGTTTTCATTTCATGCAGTTTAGCGCTGTCTTGTTCATGATGAAGCTCAACAAAAAAACTTCCCTTCTGGTTAATTCCTGAAGTACTAACACAGTGAATGGTCTGTGGAACTGTTGAACTGTAGCATTTGTTCAGTACAGTCAATACAGTTCAATACAGGGTTGTGGTTGAACACTGTTTCTGTCCCAAGTATTATACATTAGTTACAGTATCAAGTCCAATTTTATAAAGATTGATTTTCTGTCCCCTAGTGATGTCACCCAGGAGCATTTCTACTTGTCATCTCATAGCTCCGCTCTTAACCAGTTTGGGTGCCATCTTAATTTTGCCCCACTAGTCTTATTCTGAAACATTTTGCTGGTCTTTTTTTTTAAGGGTAGCTGACACAACTGTTCAAAGCTCTAATATTTAACACAGAACTGGGGAGATAATTATCCAAGTTACAGCAGAGAGCAGAAGGAGTGTTGCAATGCATGGGATAGCCTGGTCAGGTTCTTGGTAGGTTGCATGGAGTAATGTCCATTGAAAGACTGCCTGATTTGATACCTAATGATATATGATATATCATGACATGATGTATACAATGATATAAACCCACAAAATTTGCTAGTGAAAATCTTACTCTATAAATTTAGGTTTAAAATAAAATACAGGTTGAGAAACACAAAGGAAATTGTGTACAGATAGCACTGTTATTTGTGTACTAGTCCTGACAAAAGCTTTCTTTTTCTTCAGAAGAAACAGCAGTAAGTAACAGAGCCGTCAAATCCTTTTGCATGGGTCATTAGCTGTATTGCCTCCACAGTCTCACATTTTTAAAGCATTTTAAGTATAGTCACTCATTCAGATTTTGACAAATAGAGATTTGCTTCTCATTTTAAGATGTGTTGTTTACCATGGAAAAACAGAATTGAGATTTCTGATCAGACTGAGTTTCTCACAGAGAATTTGCAAATAATGTATTTGTCCTCTGTTTGGTCAGACACTGAATAACCCCATTTTCTGGGAAAAATGCCATCATTACAGTTCTTCGTCATGCCACAGCAGCGTTTTGATCTCCTCCCAGAAAACACTTGGAGATGTTTAAGATGGCAGCAGCAGCCAGTCTCTAAGGAGCATAAATGTACGTGGCCTGTTGGTCAGCCAGCTTCTTTGCACTCACTCATGCAGATTCAGTTGGACTTTACCTGGCCCATATCGTATAAAACAAAATCTGATTGCACTTTCTATCCAGGTAATCAACAGGATAGCCAAATCAGACTTTCTTGTACAATTTGCTGGACATCATTAAAAATGATGTTTTAAAATATATCATCTGTGAGCACGCTCGCTGCAGTTTTGCTGTTATGTTAAATCCCATCATTCTCGAAATTTTCTGAAATTCTCTGAAATACAGTGCATCTGTGCTTTCTATATGAAGGAAAAAGAAACTAATAATGATACTGTGACAGATGACTAGTGACTTAAATAAATTCACAGCTTTCCGTGTTTTGGATGTGATACCAGCCCTCCAAAACTGGCTGTGCGAAGCGAGTGCGCGGGTGCTCCTGCGCGGCACCTTCTGCCTGCGGGGCTGTGCATCTGCGTGCCCTACACCAGCCCATAAGTGTGGTTGGCCCATAGGCCCAGCCCTTACGTTGAGCTAGAAGGCTCGTCCACACGGACATCCTCAAGACCTTCAATTCCCTTCGCTAATGCAGTTTCTAAAGACGTGGCGTCTGCTCTGCTCCCTGTGAGTGTTTGCTGGTAGCAAAAATTGCTGGTAGGGATAGAGATGTTGTGATCCCATTTGTGAGCTCCTGTGGAGACTGGAGCTCCTTGTGCCAATAAGAGGTAGGAGCAAATGTGGAACAGGTGCGGGTCGTGAGGAAGCTCCTTCTTTCACCTTGTCAGTGGGAACCTGCGTTGCGGGCAGAACGGAGCACAGACTTGCTGGGCCGGCGCCGGGGAGGCTGTTTTCAATCTTCTCTCATTCCCTTTGAAGTGAATAGCACTTCTGCACCACTGATTTCAAAACTGTTTCATGCAGCAGGAAGAATATATAACAATAGTAAAAAGACACTTGATAGTAGGAAAAAATGGGTTGCTTGTGTGTTGTATGTGCCTCACCGGAGCCCAGTTTTGTCCCTGTTCAGGCAAAGTGCTCATTGCGGCTCCTCCTGCTCTCTGCAAAGCCTTGGCCTTGGGCAGCTTGCCGTGTTTCTGAGGCTGGGAGGCCCGAGGGGAAGCTCACAGCCGCTTTCTCCAGCAGCTGAAGCAGAGCCAGAGTTACAACACTGTGCTGCAGTTTAATTGCTAGCTTAAAATCAGCAATTAATTTTTCATTATTTGAAAGTAAGTTCCTATGACATAATCTAAGTTAATACAGGGCCATGGCTTGATGGCCCTAACAAAGCTCGGGCAGCGCAGAGCCTCGGCCTGGGCCTGCTCGTCCTGCTTCTTAGGAGCTGTTTTGTTTCACCCCATCTGCCACCGTCTCTTATGCAATGGTCCTTGCGCCCCACATGAGAGGCAACACTCATAAACAGACAGATTTTTTAAAGAATTTAGGTGCCTAAAGAGGCAGAAAATCACATTTCACACATTTTGACTTCATGGTTAGGTGCTTAAGCATCTTCAAAAATGCTGCTAAAGTCTAAGGCTTCCATTGTTCAGACACCTCATTCAAACAGGGGACATGGAAATACTCTTCTCACACCTTAGTTGTACACAGAAGACCAGAAGACTCACAGCTAAAAAAAAAAAAAAGGAAGCCTCCAAAATGTATACTTTAAAAAAAAATCCCTTAAATGATCTTGTGACCTTTTTTTTTTGAGGTTTAACTACTCATTTTTGAACTTCTGAGGTCTGCAGCGTTGTGTTCTGGAAGAAGTCCGTGGACTAGTTCATCTACCCTGCTGCTGGTGATATATATAGATGCAATGGTAAGATTTTAGAAGGAGCAGCTTTACGTCTGAACATCTCCTTTTTTGGCAGCTTGTGTCTCATTCTGTTATTCAAGCATGGGGGGAGGAGCTGGATGTAAAGTGTTTTTTTTTAGTTTGTTTAATTATTGGCTTAGAACCGAAAATAGCACGAGTCCTGATTTACTTTACCACTAAGGGCCCTATTCATAGGATACAAACCATAAACATGAGAGAATTGCATAACCTAAGAATGTAATGACTGTAATTACGGGAACAGCAAAGGTCACTGGGTCCATCATTAGTGTCTGATCTTAATTTCCCTTCATTTCTCTCCCAGAGTGCACATGGTCCTACTTTATCCACTGCTCTTTAAACATCCCCTCTCTCACCAGATGAGCTTCATCTCTGGCTTGTGCAACTTTTCTGGTTATTTCCATTTTTGCTGTACTCGCCATTACTCATCCATCCTTCCTTCTGTCCTGCCTAAAATTGTTGAGTTTTCAGTGAGCAGGAGGTTGGTTCCTTGTGGATAGTGTTGCTTTTGCCATCAGCTTTCCCTGAAGGACACGCTGCTTCCCATGGGACTCTTCCCCCGTGGAGACTGCCCGCAAAGCCCGCACTTCACGCATGGACGTTGCTAACGGGTTACTGCTCATAGAGGACTGTTTTTCTCCTCTTCTGTTTTAAAACCTTAGTCCTTCCTGACGTGTTTGGGAGAGGAGCGATGGGCCTGAGTGACAAGGCAAGGTAGGGCAGGGTAGGGCAAGGTGTCAAAGCAGGGGCTGCCTCCAACCAGGGACCTCTTAGCGCTACGTGCACTTAAAGGCAGGAGACTAGGAGAAACGAGGTGAGATTATTTTCGTTTCCTGAGATGTGATATTTCCTACCAGGAAAGCAGGATGGCTGGTTTACACCTCGCGTCTCAGCGCAGCGGGTGCAGAGATGGGTCAGAAGAACTCACGGCGCTTCGGTGGCGTTGGGCAAATGGCTTTGGTGGGGCTGGCCAGGGCTTTGGGGGTCAGGAACGACCGCAGGCTCCCGCAGACTATCGGGAGATGACTTTGCAGCCTGAACTGCTGACTTGCTCTGTGGCACCCCCTTACAAATGCAGCCTGGCCAAGTGCAGGGCAGTTCCTGCCCATCACGTGTGGATAGCAGCACTCCCAGCTCAGGCTCTTGCCCCTTCTCCCCAGGCTGCTGTGAGGAGTTAGGCCAGGAGAGGGTCTGGAGTTAGTGCACAGCAGGGCAGCCCCGGCAAACACAGGCTCTGCGGAGCTCAAAGGCGCTGCTTTAACCTCTTGCCACAGAAAACTAGGGGCATTTCCAGCCTTTCATCCCTGCCACAGAACTAATGCTGAGACTGAAACCGCCTGGTGAACAAATGTCTTTTCATGTGTTTCATCTGAATAAATAATAAAAAGCAAAATATTTGTGGACATGGGAGATGATTCAAGATGCATTCAATGTATATATGCACATTTGCATACAAGGGACGAGTAGCCAGCACAAGCTAGTTCTGGTGACTCGTGTGACACAGCCTGCATGACTAGTTTCTTCTCGGCCTCTGAAGTGGAACAGAACAAGTGCGGAGCGGGCCACAAGGAGCATGAAGCAGAGCGCAGGACACGCTACTGCCTCAGCAAGATGCGTGCTCAGGTGAGAGAAATGAGGGCAGCAGATAGATAGACAGCCAAGAGGCCGCTCCTGGGGGCAGCGTGGCCCAGGGCCGTGATGCAAGCAGGTAAGGTTGGGAATGGCATGGGTCATGGATTAAGTTTGCAATAGTTACATTCTCAGCCTACACAATCTCTCCATTTACCTGAAATATTAACAGTTGCAAAGCCATGTGTGCTGGGCACTGTTTACTTGAAAATAAATTGTTTAACTGAACTCAGCAAGTTTATCCATACTGCAAATTCTAAGCATAAGGAGGGTTCAAACTGCCCTAAGTCAAAATGTCTCCTTCAAAATATAGCTAAAAATCTGTACATATATCTTCTTTCAGTGTTTTTTTTTTTTTTTTTTTAAGGTGAGTTACATGTTTGATTTGGGTTATTTATAACTAAGTTGAGAACTGTTTCAGAAAGACAGGATACACCTGGGTAAGCTGGAGCTTGTGAACAAACTGTCAGGTCTCCATGCAAATCCCTTCTCTACCCCAGTGGGGCAGCTTAGGTAAGAAAAGCCGTATCTGAGCAGTTTCAAGAGCCAGAAAGAAAAAGAAAAGGAAGTCCTAAAGCCCTGTTGTAGAGGAGATGTTGGTTTTCTATCACAAAGAAGGTGAATCAACTCGGAAAGGGGCTGTGCTGCCAATTAATTCACATGCACCTGATGTCTGATTTCCACTTAAAAGGCTAATCTCCTTGCATCAGTTCAAAGAGGTCATTTAAAATGGAAGAGCATCTGGAATATATGTGAAAACACAAAGAAAATTGAAAGGGATTAACACTTAACTGTTTTATTTCTCCAAAACTAAATCTAAAAAGAATGTGTGTGTGCATAAATCTATCTGCCTCTGTGTGTGTATGAGAGATGGTAATTGGATCTACAGCAAGCCTGATGTTATGAAGATTCCTTAGCATTTAGACTTAAAGAGACTTAAGTCCTACAGAAATAGAAGATCTCAGGCAGCCAAGCAGCAGCCCAAATGTGAGCGCAGGAGAGGTTGCAGGTGGAGCTCCAGCAGCCCTGGTTGGATGCGGGCGCTCCCTGCGTGGCAGCGAGCCCTTCGCTGGGCGAGAGCCAGGCCCAGCAGTAGCCTCTGCAAAAGGTGCCTCTGGAGCCCGTGCCTTCAAATCGTGCCCGTTGGATGATGAATGTTTTGTTTCATTTCTTTTTAATTTTCACAAATTCAAAGGGCAGAATAAAATTGAAATGCTGATTTCAGTGAAAATGTTTGCCCTTTTAAGTTAAGCTTTTCGCTATTTTACACCAAACAGCCTGGTTTTGTTCGTGTACAAGTGCACAGAGAAGCCAGGTGCCAGTAGCAACCCAGCTGTCTTCACAACACAGCCGTTCCTGAGACACGCCGCAGATACTCCCAGACCTCTGGCAGCCTGCAGTGTTTAGATGTATTCCTTTTCGGCTCTGTTATTTAATACCTTCTTATTCCTGTGCTCTCCTGCCAACTTCACCTTTATTCAGGATAACTGGAGCCAATATTTGTCTGAGGACAAACCCTTTTGCAAGGCAACAAAGCTAACTCCCTCCCTTCACTTAGGAAACAGCAAATGACAGGGAAATGGCAGTTCAAATTTAAAGTTTTAAAAATGTAAATTGGGAAGACAAACTAAAACAGTTAGAGTGACTTGTCATGTTCCAGGTTAAGAAGTTGGGAATTTATCTCCAAATTCGACCTACCCCTTCCCGCCATCCAAAGAAGCTTCAAATCTTGCAAAGTTTACGTTATGTTTGTTAAGCATTTTATTATCCCTCCATATCCTCATACAAGTAAAAAGAAAAATCTTTTGTGAGCAACCACCTGCATTTTGCTGGTTAGCAGCAGCAGCTGAGCTCCACGCACACAGGAAGCCTCTGCACGTCACTTACTGCCTGGCTGTTCACAGAGCGCGGTAAGAAACGAGGCAGTAGTAGGTCAGGACAGAGCAAATATCAGAAATCCCAAATAGATTTTTCTTGTAGCCTTTCAGAATTCATTATATCCTGGAACAACAAGAAAGGAGTTTTCACTCCAAAATTGGACTCCACCTTTTGTTCATCCTTTCTATAAAGAATCTGAAAGTCTAAGGGAGAGTGAAGGAAAGGAGAATGAGCTAGCAAAATAGCTCAAGGATTAATGTTCATCGATGCAGGAAAACTTCTACTTTTTCAAATGTTCAAGCTCCTTTTTCTTTTTGGAATAAGAGTTTCTTAACAGCATAACTATTCAGTTCCCATGCCCTGCAGTGTTCTGTTCATGAGGTGGGCAGCGGGCTGGCTGTGAGCTAAAGCCGAGCCGAGGAGAAGGACAAACTAATCCTCACCAGTGTGCCAGCAGCTGTTTTGCTGCCCGGGTACCGCGCGCTGGCCCTGCCCAGTGTGCCCAGCCCAGTGTCCCGGGCCCGACGTCGCTCGGCCATCGAGGCGTCCCCACAGGCAGCACGGGTGGCAGCGGCTCCGCCGCCGATGGCATCTTCTAAAATGCTCTACACACAAGGGATCAAGTGTGTTCCCTCCAGCATTTTACCAGCTCTAAACCGTATGCTCGGCAGAACTCCTCGGAGAGCTCCCATAACTACAGAGGAAGCACCGCAGAGAGAGCTCGCAGACACCTCATTAATATTATTTCTTTTTCTGTCTAGCGGCAAAGGGCTCGGCTGCAATCCTGCCACTTGAAGCACTCTTTAATTTTGCTTTGGCAGAGGAGGTGTCCCAATTTTCTGTGATTCCATACTTAAATGGATGGATTTCTTGTTTCTTTATCTTCTCTCTTTTTTTTTTTCCCCACCCCTAACTGCTTCCTGCATATTTTGGTTATTTAGTTCAGTGTTATCACATTTGTGCCTTATGTTCAACTTTATTCATTTATGAATCTTAATCGAGGCTAAAAAATTAGCCACTCCTGCACAGAAGTGTTCACATGCCATTTCCCATTTTCCACATAAAGTCTATATTGACGTGTAGGTAAGATACTTATTTCTGGACCACAAAGTTCAAAAAATACCCCCTGGTTTATTTTTCATCAGCTTCAGACTTTTCTTCCTGATGAGGCTTGCGGAGCTCTGGACCCCAGGCTGGGCTCACTGCCTTCCTCGCAGCTGCTTCTAAGAAGCATAAGGCTTAAAGTGTCCCAGAATCAGCTGCGAGTCTCCTGGCAAAAAGGCAGTAATGTTTTGGTAATACCATAAATATCAAGCTAGTTTAGGCATAATAATAGTGTATTGACGTCTAAGGTGGCTTAGCTTATAAATGTTTACACTGAGGGCGACGTTTTTGTTTTAGCAAAGGTTGCAGGCAGAAATGTTAGATTATTACAGCTGGAAAACCAAGCATGCAAAAATAAAGAAGGAGCCTCAGGAACTTTCATTTTATAGAGTTAGTATGAAAGCATTATGGAATAATCTTTATTTGCACAATCACATACTGTATTTTTTTGTGTTTTCCTAATGCTACCTAATGCTGTGTTTTCAGCATGTCAGGTGAAGGCTGAGTAATAGGCATGCTATAACTAATTAAATGGCAGAGAACTTAGGACTGGAGGAAGGAAGCAGCTGACCCTAAATATAAGCTCTGTTTCAGATCATTGTGGTACCTGTCCTCTTAATGAGACAGCTTTAACCTAGACAAGCAGTGTTTTTTTCCTATGCCTCTTCCTTAGCTATTGGTGAGCATATTTCATCAGTGAAATTTTCATACTGAACAGCAGTCCATGTGACTCTAACGAGAATTAGAGAGCTGGCTTGATTTTTATCGAGTCTGAATAGGTAAAATTTCAAAGCATTAAAGGATAAGTGATTGGAACTGAAGTCTTACAAGAAAGAATTAGAGGCATCACAACCATCCAGTGAGTAAAATATTTTACAAGTTTCCCTTTTCTTCCTTAATGACATTTCCCAGTGTCCTGTCTAAAGGAAATGGCATATTTTAAATATGACAACTGTGTAAAATGCTCTTAAGAACTTTTCTGTCTTGTAGGCAAAGAACAGCTCCCTTCCATCACTGGATTTGGACAGTCGGTCCGTGAGAGGACCTTGTTGCACATGTTGCAGACACAAGAGGTGCCCTCGGCTGCCAAGGCCAACCCTGGCCTCCCTGGACAGTGCTTGGCCTCCCGAATGCTCCTGTCTCAAATGCAGTCCTGGTAACTGGTGAAATTCCTACCAGCATATCAATGATTTCGTTAGAATAGAAACCTTTTTATTATAATCCGTAGCACCTGTTTGTGAGGGTTTCTGATTAAAGCAGTATTACTGAGAATACATAATCATTACTAGTATGTGATAGATTTTTAAATCTTTGTTTATGAAAAATGTTGTTATTTTTCTTTTCTCACATCTGACACAATAGACTACAATAATACTAAGCATGACTCATATACTGGAATGATTCAGCAAGCCTAGAAAGTCACAAAGTAGATAGAGCTGACTTGAAATTTGGAGACTGTGCTGTCGTCAGGGCTTTGTAATTTGGCTGTGTGGTGGAAAGTCACGCGACTCCACGCGGTTTATGTGCATATACACTAAGCTACACAGGGGTTGACCGAAAGTAATATACAAGGTCTGATACTGTGTATTTAGTCAAGGGCAAGACTGTTGGTAATTTAAATGGCTATAGGACTTGTCTGTATCTTCTTATAATCCTCTAAATATTGAATATTTTGAACAGAATTTTTTTCCCTTAAAAATAAAGAAATCTGCAAGCAAAAATTTGTATAAAGCAATGAAATTGAGAAAGTAAATAGGTCAATTTTGCCACATAAAAAGTAATTTTGTCAAGCAGATGACATCAAAAAATGCCTGTAATTAGGCAATCGACTACCACCAGTCCATCCATGTATTTCCACCTCCTTCGTAACACGTCCTGGCTGTGAGCAGGACACAGAGCACTTCCATATTGCAGCTTCAGGAGGCTCAGGCAGATACAGAGAGTCGGTGCTGCAGTACACAGGGGACCACTTAAGGAGTAATAAAATAACAAGGCATGGCCTTATTAAAGGAGACCAGCCAAGGAGAGAAACATAAAGGTCCCTCAGGCTGAGGGTGGGAATGAGAGGGGCAGGGAAAGCAAAGAAAAAGGAGTGCATGGAGAGAGGCAGATAGAAATTAAATGGCAATTACTGAGAACATATCATCCATGTCCATCAAATAGTATTCTCTGTGATCCGAGTGCTTGGCAAGATCTAAATCCCCATTTGTTGCCACCAGGCAAATTCAAATAGTGAACATTTCTGCTTCTGACATCGTTAAAAAGTTTATGTGACTGCAGGTCAGCTCTTCAGAGGGTGTAAATCATCTTTGCTCTATTAGTGTATAACTTCTGAAGTCATTGGAGCTGAAATAGTTTATACTATCTGAAAATTGGAATCTATAACTCTTAATTTATATAGTGTATGTAATTCATAGCCAGATCTCTTGCTCATCTGCTAGGCCAGCTTGCTATTTCTTACAACAATATCCATAACCTTGTATCTTTTATATTGTATCTTGTATTTTTATCTGGGGCATTTTCTGTATTCCCGTGCTAGATCACGGGCCTCTGCTGCTTTGTTGTAATTCTCCTTTTACAGCAGTATCTCAGGATACTGTTTCTTTCCTTATCATGGGAACCTTTGCTTACCCCACGAGGGGGGACTGGGAGCGTCCCGCGGGAATCGGTGTCTATCAGCTTTCATGCCTTATCCTTTCCTCGCCAGGCACACGTCGGCACCGCCCCCATCCCAGTGACACCAGCTGGGTCACATCTTCACTGGGTAGCGCAATCTTGGTGCTCAGCAGCAGCGTCCTCGCAGCCGGCACAGAGCTATGTTGTCGTATGCCTCCATGTCCCCTCCTAAGGCCCTTTCTCCCCATATGCTGACAAAACTGGAAGCGACTCTGCAGCTGGTGCTCTGACCTCTCCATTTCTTTTCCTCAAATATTGTCTCAGTGTTACATTGGGCTCCCCGTTTGTTTCCTGGATCCATCTGTTGCCTCTCTGCTTGTGCCTAGATGGTGAGCAGTGCATGGCAGCTCCGAGCGGGCTTGGGCAGGGGCCACAGGCCATGCACGGACAACAGGAATGTTTTGCTCCCAAAAGAAGCTGCTGCACAAGCAAGGGCTGTCTCAGGTAACCCCCTGTCCTGCTCGTGCAAGGAAGAATTGGAAGCTCCAGGATCGGCCGAGCAAAGCAGCACAACAGCGCTGAGATCACGCAGACAGAAACACGAGGTTGGGAAAGTTTCCGTAATCAAAATAACGATGTTCACCCACTACTAATGTATTCACAGCCACCAAAGAGATGTAGACAGAAGTTGTCAATGTAAATTAAGGGTTTCTTGTAGGTTTTTTCTCCCACCTCTTCCCCCCAGTCTGTTCTGGTGTTCCGAGCCTGAAGAGGCAAGAGGAGAGGCCAGCGGCAGGATCTGCCCGCAGCGAGGGAGCCCTGTGAGCTGATGTGTCCGGAACGGAGCTTGGTGCTGTTCACCCCTTAGTGTGGCCCCGTGAGGTGGAATGGTAGCCCATGTGGGCCTAGGAGCTGCCTGCAGTTTGTTTCCCGGGTGGAGGAGAGTCCTGCTGCCTGCCAGGCCAAGGCTGTGCGGTGTGAAGTGCTCCGGGTGCCGGCTTTGCCGGCGCCTGGCCATAGCCGCAGGGCAGCCCCCGAGGAGCTGGCAGCAGGAGCGCCCGCACGTGGCTGGCAATGGCAGGAGCACCCAGGCATGTGGCCGAGAACAGCAGGAGGCCAAGAATGGCAGGAGCAGGATCACCGGCACATGTGTCTGGGAATGGCAGGAGCGCCTGCACAGGTGCCGGGACGGGGAGCTGCTGCTCGCACCTGCCTGGGCTGCCGTGTGGGTCAGGCCTGCGCCCAGGCTGCCATGTGGGTCAGACCTGTGCCAGGGCTGCTGTGTGACCTTGGGCCTGCACCCGAGCTGCCATGTGGGTCGGGCCTGTGCCCGGGCTGTCGCACGGGTCAGGCCTGTGCCTGGGCTGCCGCGCTCTCTGCAGCCCTGGCTCTGCCTGCACCAGAGCCCTCTCAGGAGATGCTCTAGGGCTTTGCTAACAGCGTAGCCCTCATTTTCCTCCTCTGCTGCAGTTTCTAATTTACCAAAAAAAAAAAAAAAAAAGACTTAATGAAGTTCTGTATTTTGTGCTAAACACTCTAAGTTCTTTTTTTTTGCATATTTGGCCACTTCAAAGGTCTTTCCTAAACTTCAAAGACTACCTTTTGAAGTCACTTAAATTGTGAGCCAGCTAAAGGGATTTGCACCCTCCATTCAAGGAGCATTTA
>JAVCKT010009267.1:9450-23549 GCA_032273925.1 Rhynchotus rufescens | reverse complement strand
GTAATCTCACTGAGTGTCAAATAATAATCTCTGTTTGATGCTAAAACAACATATTATTTATGCTTGATTTTACTAAATATGTTGGATTGCATTTCCTCTGGGATATTATCTTTTAAGTATTGGGGAAGTAGATACTCACTCTGAGTAAATCAATCACAATATTTTCTAACATATAACTCTTCAAATAACTCTAATTTATGTGCTTGGGGTTTTCAGCTACTGATTATTGTCTTATTGTCTTGGCTTTGTACATTACAATGCTGACAACTGAAGTTACAAATGAACTGAGATTTCTACTTCATGAGAAATTCTCAGATTTTCAATTTTTGATTGTAGGTTACCAAAAAGAAATTAACTCTTTTCTTTAAAACAATATTTATTCTTTTTTTCTTTTATTTATGGTTAATCACAGTATTTTATCTCACATCTATTTTTTTTTATACAGTTTTTGCAGTATAATATAGTCTGAATACAAAGTTGACCCTTTTTTGAGAAAGAGATTCATTCCAACCTGAATTATTCTATGATATCATGAATTTACATATTTTTTAAATAAAAAGCCTTTTTATTAAAAAAATAAAATATTGCACTCCAAAAATATTGAAGTAGAATATTTTGAATGCATGATTTTTTATATACATGCACTCTTTTCCCTTCCATATTCAATGATATCATAAAATCCATCAAACCATTTTTCCTTTCATCAAAACAATATTTTCAAAAAAAGAAGAGATTCCTAAGTGTAAACACATATACTATTAAACATAGCAGTGCTAGTTTACTCAAATGTAATCCAAGAAGCTGCAACCACTGTCTCTTCTTAAAGTTTAGGAATTTTTCTACACTATGTTTTTTCACATTCACAGTTCTCAGCAGTTTTTCCTGATTGTAACACATTTGCCACGCAAAGCTACATGTATGCAGCAGTTAATATTCATGAATAAATACTAATTTCAGGACTTTTACTCTGCATCTACTGACTTCACCAGAAGCAAAATCAGATGCTTGTGTTAGCATTTCACGTAAAATGTCAGCTGCATATTATGTATGCGTAGTTTGATCTATATGCATTTCCCATGGGCTTTAGCTCACTAGAACAGGGGTTGGCTAAGAAGCAAGATGATAAATCATATTGTGGTAAATAATAGCAAAGAGAATAATTCAGAGTTGTAGAAAGTTATTTTTAAGAACACAATTAAAAAGCCAAGCCACTATAATTGGTGATGAATAGACTTCAAAAATTAGAAGTCTATTCTAATCCAATGATCAGCTGAGTATGTTATATAAATAATTTTTTTTCTTTGTTAAAATGCCACATTATTGCAAAACAGAGATATAATATTTCTAAAGTCTATTTTCTTAACATTGAGATTAATTTGCTTCCTGTTTGGGTGAAAGTGCAGCTCAGTGTTTATCTTCTTTAAAATGCCTCACTCATATCCTGATAAACAAATTGAAATGATTGTGCATGAAACAAATCTCTGCTGCAAGGAAAAATTAATAAAAAAGAGAGATGCTGTTTGCAGAATCTCTAGGTTTATAATTTATCTGAGTGACATAGAGGGAGAGTGAGCTGTAGATTAGCAAATTCATGACAATTCAAAAGAAAGCTGAATGTATTTCTGAGTGTGGCTGATGTGTACATTGCTGATGAAGAGACTTCAGGTCAAAATGATCTATGATGCATGCTTGTTCCCCTGAAAAACCTTACATGGAAAACTATTTCCATATGGTTTCCAAACCGCATAAAGAAATTATATCATCTCTAATGATATTCAACTAAATTGTCCAATGAAATATAAAAAATAAAAAACTAAAGGAAAAAACTAATATTGAAGATTAAGTGATAAACCCACATTGCCTTTCAATTTCCAGTGAATATAAGCTTTGCAATCGGTTTAATGGAAGGATATTCTGGAGGACATGGAATTATGCCAAAATGGGGTCTGTGACATTATGTGAACTATCCAAGCAATATCTTTTCTTAATTTTATTTTTATAAGAACTAAACAAATTGAAATTACCTTTAACTGGAATCATCACTACTGTGCTACAATGTCACGTGCAGGTTTACAGAGGTATAAGACTAGACTCTTATGACAATAAATGAAGCCTTGCAACTCTGCAAAAGCCGAAGTCAAACTGAACCCACCAGAGAACTGCTAGTCAAGGCAGAATTAAAGGAAAAGCTTCTCCTTGTTCATTGAGGGTGCAGAGGATAAAGGAGCTCCCATGTTAAATTTTCAAGTATTTAGGATCTGAAGAATCAGATAAGCACCTTGGCCTAGCTGCAGGGTAGCTTTAGGAACCACAAGAATTGAAACCTCCAAACCCAGATTAGAAGGCAACATTCCTTGTTCCCCTCCTCTCACCACCTAAACCTGGAAGCCACTCACCTTCACTGGGTATATCCTAATTAAGAGCCCTCTTAGCTATATCATCCTTCCATGCATGTCCCAACCAATAGAGGTTTTCCCTACCACCTCTATTGGTTGTATGATTGCTCTTTCCTAGAGCATTTCTGCAATTGAAATGTGGTACTTACAGGTTTTAGGTGCTTTGCAATCCCATTAGGTACATCTTTCAGCACCAAAAATGCCTTTGCAACTCTGATCATGGATCTATATCAAAGGATGCAAACTTAATGTCTGAAATAATAGCTCCTACCGCAAGTAGGTTCTTAAGCAAGATTCACCTTTTTTTTTTTTTTTTGCAGTTTCCATCCTGTTGAAAGCACAAAATATATCTTCAACTAGAAAAAAAATGTAGAAGAATCATCATAGAAATTAGTATAGCATCTGGTAATACTGACTTTCTGATGTACTTTTATACTGCCCTGCAGCTAGTATTAGCCTGGAAAATGAAGTATCCTTGGGACTTCTTTTTCCTAAGTCTCTGCCTGGCTCTTGCAACTGCCCACTAGCAGTTACTTTAATTTAGAGAAACCTTCAAGGTCTTAAGCCTGCCCTCATTTTCCTTCTGCATGCAACAGCTTCCTGAGAGAAGACTTAATGCATGTCAGGAGGGGTCAGACCATTTCAGCAGTGAGTGGGCAACAGGGTATTTTCTCAGGACATCTCTATTTCAAACAGGTGGCTGCTTTATGCCATAAGGTGGCATGATAAGGAAAAGTAATGTGTCCCCTGAGATCCATGAACACATATGCATGTGAGTTTGAGATATCTTGTCTGAGAATATTCATGACAATAAAGCAGGCTCTGTAATGTTTACAGAGAACTAACTTCAAGGGACTGTGAGCAGAACCAGGTAAGTATTTGAATGAAGACGATCAAGAGCATCAAAACATCTTCTCTTCTTGCCTTTGTTCTCATCTTCTTACCTCAAAATTTTCTGGAACTGAAAGAGCAGATTTATCATAACTTAGGTAAAATGACTGATCTCTGCCCTTTATCTATGCTGTTTCTGAAATCTTGTGTGTTTTAGCTAGCTAGGTTATAAGAGTTTTTTTTTTTTTTTAATGGCAGATTTTACCTCTTTGCTGTCCTCTGTGATTTTTACTGTTTCTATAACTTTCCTTCTTCGTATAGTTGAAGGGTCTTCACTGCAGAGCTGATGTCATAAAATTTAAAGGCACTAGTTCACTTACTCAGCCGGAACATGGATTTTAAAGGAAGAGTAAAGCTAGTACAGACACATAATAGCTGAATAATAAAATGCCCCTTCATCTGTGCATTTAATTAGCTGCATTCTCCATGATTACAAAGATCAGTGCCCAGGAAGAGAGGAGCTTTTAGGTCTCAGCAGGTTAACTCCACACCAGAGGATTAGACAGGACCCAAACTGTGACGCTTAGTCTTCTCATTTCCAGGACGGTGCTGATATCCAGGACTTTTTTCTTGCACTCTGCAGTGAGGTGAATCACTTGTGAGACTGAAAGCTATTAGTAAATCCAAAAAAAACGTAATTCCAGGTAGACTTTGGCAGATTGCTGAGTTAAAAAAAAAAAAAAAAAGGCAAATCTGAATAAGTAATAAATGATAAATTCTTTCTTCCTCCTGTGTTATCAGTGGAGAGTATATTGCTTTGTCATACAACAGCCGCAAAGGCTAATCCTCCACACTTGCAAAATCTTCTTATTCTGACTGCCACAGTCGTGCTGAAGCCAGGGCTTAGGTCCCTATAAATAGGAGCAGGATTACTTAGGTTGCAGTCCACTGAAGTAGCTAAAAGGTTTTTAGATGTGGAATGGAGACAGAAAAAAAATGTTATTCTAAAATATCAGCACCCAAAATTGTCATTTTAATCAAGTTTAATGAAAGACTTCGTATATTCCTGGTGCAAATGCCGCTGGCATGAATGAATGCATACCCCTAATGAAAATGAATCATCTGATATCGAACCATCCACTTATTTAAACACCTTGCCTCACACAATTCATATCTGTCTCAGAACCTCTTGGCTTTAGCTTATTGATTTCAACTTCACAGCAGCCAAGTAAGGGTTTTACAGAGGATTTAGGCACCTGCAGCCATAATTGCAATCCTGACAATCCCTACTCAGTTATGGCCCTAGTGAGGCCTTTGGGGAATAAAACAAGCTAGGGTGAGCTAAAGGAAGTCAGGAACCTGGATCTCAGCTCTATTCAGAGGACAAATAATAAATGGCAAACCAAGGGTAGAAGTAAGATCAAAGATTCAATAAGTCAGGAAAGCAGATTAAAAATGCCCAGACAACATCTGTCACTATGTGAAAAGCTAAAAGATGATACTAAGCATAACTCTATCTGTAGAATTGAAAGAAAAAGATAATAAAACCAATGCAGGTCCATCACCCCTCCAACATAGGCAGGTCTTTGCAGCTCATATACAAGCCCTGTTTAGATACGGAAACTGGCCCTGGCCTACTTACTTACTGTGCTTAAGAAGCTTAGTTTGGAGGGTTGTTTGTAGCAGTCCTAAAACACTAGAACAGGAACCATTTCCTCACAAAACAGAGCAGTCACCATTCTTTCTTTCAAAAGATGCGGGGCAAAAAATTGTTGGACTCAACATTAAGAGTCTCACATTAAGTGCTTATCACCTAGGAAGCAACATGGCTGATCCACTTCAGTCTTCACATTCAGGCAGTCTATACCTGAGAATAAAACCTCAGTTGTGGGAAGGTAACTGTGGGAGAGGAAGATAATCCTTGGCTCTGGCCCTTGTCTCCCTCTCTGATAACCCACTCCTCTCCATCCAGGCTGTGCCACAGGATGGAAAATAATCGGAGGTTTATTGAGTCAGGAGTGGAAAGAAAGGCAATCTGAGAAGGAAAATAATGCTCCAGCTTAATGCTCCAGCATTAATTAGGATGAGGAAATATAGGGGTTTTGTCCCTGATGCTGGAAGAGTTTCGCAGAAACTGCAGTAAAGAATATCACCTTTTCAAAGACAGATCTGAATCTGGGGTTCAAATCATGTCTTAAATAATATTTTCCTTACCCTCCTCCAATCATAAACCTTGAATTCAACTTCCTTCAGTAGGATATTTCAAGTATGTTTGAACGCACAACTGAAAACTGTATCTTTTCCTCTGTGTGCCTTAAGGTTCAGGTACAGTTTTTTTCCCTGAGAGAGGAGATATGATCCTGAATCAAATAAGAAGCAAAGAAATCTTCTATTTCCTGGGTGAGTTCATTGTTCAGGAGGTTCTTACATGACAGATGGGCTTTACCCAATCTGCTCGGCTCCGGAAGGCACTTGAGGACAAAGGTAACCTCTAACCTCTCACCCATGAGAGCAGAGCCTAGTCCTCCTCTGGAGAAACCCCTGCTTCTGCCACCGTTATGTACAACTAGGAGCTGGGCGTTCCTTAGAAATGAGATGTTCTTGTCCTCAGATGGCCCAGTATCTCTAGTGACTGCAAAGTAGCCCTGCAAAGATGTACTAGCATGCCCATGTCCTCCACTCTGGTGGGGAGCCTGTTCATTCCTCTGTTTTCTTCCTCTCTTTAGCATTTTGCTTAGATATTTGTTGTTACATAATCACATCAGAAATAGTGACAGAAAATTATATTCCTTGTCCTCTGTCTGAAGGTGATGACACTCTTCCTGAAGACAAAAATTGCTGACCTGCAGTTCTTCCAGGTTGGAGGAGCCTAGACCAAGGACTGACACTTTTTTTATGCATGACAATCTACTCGCAGCTCTTGAAGGAGGAGGAACAGATTTCAGAGACAGGAATAAGCGGTATTTTTCTGTCTTTGTTTCTGTTTGTTTCAGTTAAACACCAATCTGGACTTTACCCAAGACAAGACTTTGACAGTAGCCAGTATAAGATGAGGATACTTCCAGCAAGTGAAGAGTTGTTCTGATTTATATTTGCAGGTGTGTTTCTTCTAGGGATATTTTTATGCCGACCAAGAGAGTGAAGGCATTGTGGTCTAAACATAGCCTGGATTTTCATTGCTCTTTGCAAATATACTCCATCAAACAGATCTTTGTTAAGCTTGTTGAGGCTTCTCTCCAGCTGCACTGAGTCTGGCCCTTCCACAGCCATCGTTTCCACCTTATTCCCCAGGCTCTCTCTTCCTGCCATTTTTTTATAACTTGATTCCCACCATTCCAGAACAATTGAGGAGTCCTCAGTCACAGTGACGATTGTCTGGAAAATGTAACCCATGTATTGGCAACCAGGCAGGAATTCTCAATTCAGAGTTCACTTGGCATAAAGATAAAAACAGTCCCCTGCTCTAGTCCAGGTCCAGGAACCCTATACTTGAATACTGATCAAGCACATAACTTCCTGTGCCTGGCAGCTCGCAGGAGCACTGCCGATAGAGCAAACTCATAGGATAATTTGTCAGCCATGAACCTACCATGTCAGTGGAAGTGATACAAGGCACTGCTAAAAATAAAAAGCTTTAAATATAATAAGAAATAAGACCTATTCTGTGATTTTGACCCATTCTCACAATTTATGATCCTTCAGGTAGAGATTCCTAAACTTTTTTATTGTGTTAATTTCCATAGATAAATAACAGTAAAGAACTAAGGCCAATTTCTAAAATTTTGGGGAAATTTCTTTCATAATAATAAAGTAATAAACAATAAGATTTCTTAGGAATAAACCTTCATATTTTGATTGCATCTATATACTCACTTATTTACAAGCATTTTAAGAAGGTAGCAAATGAAGAAAAAAATGTATTTGTAGTATGTTTTAATTGAAGAAATGTCTTCAGTCCAACTAAAATCTTTGTAAGATTAATGAAAGTGATTTTTAATGGTCTTATCATTTTTCTATGATTTTGTCCTTAAAAGTTAGTTTACATTTTGTTGTTTTTTTATTCCATTAATAAATAAAGCTGAAAAATAAGACATATTTATTTATTTGACACAAAATATACATGTTTCATCTTCTTATTATTCCAGCAGCCTCACACTGCTTGCCTGTTTTTTCACTGGACAGATTATGTTATCTTGACTACATGTAAAATACTAACTAATGATAATTACAAAAACTTGTATGATTATAGGAAAAATTACAGATGTTTTTGTTTTCCCCTCTTATCCAAGACCTCTTCCTTTTGTTTTTATCGTTTAATATTGTTCTTGGTTATGTTATCCTAGCTAAATCTTCTGAGATCTGTTGATAGCACAGTGATTTATGACCATGTAAAATGACAAATTGTGACTTCACATGAAATGCCTGAGTGCCCACAGTTTAATCTTATGAAGTTTTCCACTTCAAAAATTACCTTCTAAAATGCAATAGCAGATCTTCATTTTCTTCTTGACAAATCTCTCAGGCTGGAAACACATATCCTTCAATATTCCGCATTGATCATCTAGGGTCTGTACTCCAGACCTTTGTCAGAGAAATCTCTCCCTACAAATCTACAAAACCATGGACAGATATTTTCTTTCTCTCTCTAGGAGTGTTCTTCGGTTATTCACTTTTTTCCTCATCACATTTGCTAGTCATTTTTTACTGTGGGTATTATTCTAGCAAGTACATTAAGGAATCTTACATTGCATAAATAGTAACTCAATTTCAAATGCATATTGCAGGATGTGTAAAATCATAGAAATGTAAAACCACTTGTGATGAATCCTATATGGTTTATAAAGTAGGGATTTGGATCCTTTCAGGTGAGTTTTTCATCTTATGGGTCTGATTGCAGAGCTGCTGTCTATTTACAGTTAAAGACAGCATAAATATCAGTGAAGAGAGGTTATGTATGTATGGAAGGGCTTTGACAAAAATGGACTCAGTTCTGACTTGTGTTCTGGATGGCCTATTCAATTTCTAGTATCTTTCTGTGTGCATCTGTGATTTTAAGCAAACAATCTTTCAAAAACTGAGATTTTTTTCTATCTTCTCTGATTGGACTATGAAATCTGTGGAGAATGGATTACTCTTGAGAGGTGCTGGTATGTATTTGCCATCAGAAAGCCCGATTTCCTTACAGTCTCCAGGTGCTGCTATAATACAAACAACAATACCATCTAACTTACAAAGGATCTTCAACCTGCACAATGCTACACTATTGTCAGTGTTAATAGACTGCCAGATAAAGGGTGAAGGGTTAAAAACAAATGTTTTAATAAATTTTCTAGATGTGTTTGAATATTATTTTTTCCTTCTAAGTGCTTAACACTATGGTAAATATTTCCTGGCTTTCTTTTTTCTGCATGAAATTGTTGATAAGAATGGAAAATACATATATACACTTATGCATGGTCAACACAACTCAAATGGACAGTTAAAAAGTATTATTTCACAAGTTTTTAGTATCTGTGAGAGATTTCAAGCTATATTCTGAATCCCAGGAAAAGAATTCTTCCTTGCATTATCACACAACATAAAGTCATAAGTAGTACAAGTAATACAAGTAGTTCTCCATCTACTTGTAATATTCCCCATAAGTTTTTATGTAACTTCCACCTATCAATACCACTACACTTTTTTACAACCTCTGCCATCCTTTGGAGAAGTGACTAATTGGTCAATAAATTTAACCTATAGCCAGATTCACTATCTTCATTATCATGTACTACTCCATTCACTATCTCAGTATCATGTACTAGAAATCATACCATTGCATTTGAGAGAAATCTAGGAGAAATATTCACAGTATAAAGTTTTCTTAAGACAACTATATTTACATTCATTTAATTAGTTAAAATTTTAAAGCACATAAAAATGTGTTTGATTCGATTCAGGTTGGTGCTCCTTTGGACCAATAATGACTGTACAAACTAAAAAATATCATTAGAAATTCTTCTACATTTCCTACCCTCAGTATACTAATATCTTACAGTATATGTTGATATGAATATAAATGTGTTTTCACAATTGCAAGATTAACATGCTTTGGAAAGCAATGCAATATGGCATTTTAGGTTCTGTGGTTTAGATAGTAATTTCAAGCCTAGTAAGCCTATGCCAATAAGTCTACAATATGAAATCTACTGCCTTATGGAGTAAAAGGTGATCTCAAATGGAGAGAGTACTTTTTAATAGATAGAAAGAAACAGCTTTGATGTCTGCAACTAAATTACTATATCATTAAATCATATATTTTAAGTGACTTATGAATAAAAACAATTAAAGAAAAATTCTTTAAACAAAAATCTAGCTATTCAAAATTTAATAGTAATTTATTTCTTATTCTTTTGCTGTGTTCAGGAATTTTCAGTTGTTCTTCCTCTTTAGATATCCACCTTTGATTTGAAATACAATAATATATTTTCAAACCTAAAGTCGTGAAACAAAGATAAGGCTTGCCCATTTAGACGCTTTTTATAGTGGGAGTTATCTACTTCCTCTTTAAGTGAAGTTGACTTTAAGCAATCTTCTGAAATAAGTTCTGAAAATATCAATTTTGTGTTAAACTCATCTAGAAGACTGTTTCTGATTCTGAAAAGCATTTTTTAGGATACTTCTGTGGATTGCAGGAGATCAGCAGGAAGCAACACAGATGCCAAGATTCTTCGAGAAGCAAGCTTAGAAAGCTGTAGTGTGGAAAAGATCTATTTTGAAAAAGAAAAGTTTTATATGATAAAAGTGCAAATTACTTCAGACTTTTGGGAGCAGTAAGTGCTAAAAATAAGTCAGTTAGAAATATCAGCTACTTATATGAATCATTATTTTGTATGTGGTACCCCAAGTATGAGGAACCATAAACTCATTGCAAAACAAGCTGATTATTTATTTCTGGTGAATTTAGCAGTATAGTTCTTTTCCTTCTGCTTTTAAGTTATAATTCACTGGCAATAATTCAGTTTCCGTCAACTCTTTAAACTTTCCTTTTACAAACATCTTATTGCTATTACAAATTCTAGAGGATAATTATCAATCCTCATTGTTATTCAACTTTTTCCTGATATTTTGATAAAAACTTGAATCTGCTGGACATTTCATAAAGAAAACAGCTTAAAATTGTCACCTTTAGCAAATGTTTAACAAGATGAATAATTTCTCTTCTTCCTATAAAATGGTAAAAGTCTCTGGACACTGCTTTAAATTAACGTTAAATTCCTCTGGTGCTCATGTAGGATAAACTTAATCATCTACTTCATTCCATATACATTTTTATAAAACATTTACTAGGCCAAAACTTGTTTCTGCTGTTTTCATCTTTTCAGAAAACTTCTAGATTTAATTTTTATTTTCATTGATTAGAACTGTGCAATTCAACAAACAATGCCTGAAGAAAAGGCTGCTGAATATCAGACCATCTTATAAAGTAACTTAGAGGAGATCCTGTTCATGGCTTCTCTGTTACTGCCCTCTCCAGACAACTAGTTCAACTCTTTGTAACCTTATCTAGTGCCTGACATTGTATTTTAGAGTGACTAAACTATTTGGATATCCTTTTCTTTTCAAACTATCCTATTCCTATCCTCAGCCCCTTATCCTGAGCCAGGAATAGACTTTGGGGTTCATCACTATTCCAAATGCTGATGAGTATACGGTTGTATAACACACTGCAGAAGGGTGAGTCAAATCTTTCTCCAGGGGCTGAACTATGCAAGGATGTACTGCAGTTAGTTTCATATGGTTCAACAGACCTTGCTGTCAAAACTGCTCCAGTGCATAACTGTACCATACATGCTCAGTTTGGTTTGTCGGTGGTTCTTCATGCTTCTCTCAGTCTTTGCTTTCCAGTTCACTTTAAGAGGTCTTGCTCTGTCCCCATGCTCTTAACCTCAAACTTAATCTAAACATTCAAGGGCAACACCCTGCTAGAGCTGGCTGAGGGTGGCACCTTCACTGCATATTCAGTTTTCTACAGAAATGTGCAATTTTGTCAATTCCCTTGACCCAAATGAGGCAGCCAAGAAGATGTGCTTGATTCACCCATCTTTCTTTTTTTCTTGTCTACTTTTCTCACTGCCCCAGCTGGATGCCAGGGACTTCCATGCTCTAGACTCCCTGCCAATTATCTTCTCAGATTACCCAGCTGATCTCTTCCTGCAGCAGTCACACCTCCAAGGCTTCCAGCTTCCCACTCCCCATATGCCTCCAAAAGGCAGCTGACCCTCTGGATTCTCTGTTCTTCCAGCCATCTGCTGTCAGCATCTCCCCAGACTTCTCAACCAGCCAGTCCCCCATGACGCCCCCATGTCCTCTCAGCACAGGCTGAGGTAACACAGATTGCCTGACCAAATGAGTTATCAACCCTGCTAAGTAAGCCCGAGACTGCCTTTAGAGGCTCCTGAATTAAATCTTTGGAGACTTTTCTTGAAAATTTTAACTGAAACAGATTATCTTCTGTTCTATTCTGAAACAGAAAATCTTCTGGGATTCAAAATGAGCTGAGAAGTTTGCATTTAAGTTATATTCTCTTTCTGACCAGTTATATATTAGTCTCTACTGCTAATGTGGAGGGAAGATTGGTTAGGTGATTCATACCAGGAGAATAAGTCTTTAAAGAACATTTTGTACTGAAAGGAATTAGGATAACCTTTAATTTATAGTATGAATCATCAAAAGACATATTTCACAGTCAATGCATCATGCTTTTACTGTGTGATCCACTGGACTGGAGGTGTGTCTTGTGCCTGCCCCCGTCAGTAGTTCTACATATACAACAATATTCTGTGATTGCAGCCCTCATGCAGGATACACAGATCTGGGATCAACCTTCTCTCTTGTCCCAGAGGATCTGAGCTATGACAGGCACAGCGGAGGAGGTTGTCCTTACTGCTGATTGCAGGACACCCATGAGAGTGAGAAGTAGAACTGTGCTTCTCCAGTCCCAAGACTGCTCTGCTTTGCGTGGCACGTTTAAATGTCCGTAAGGTCAAGGATCTACCTAAGCATAAGCATTCATCTGACCACTTGTGGCATTCAACATGATAAAAGAAAACTGTGATTTAAAACCATTACTGGGTACATTTCCCAGAGTCTGAGGCTCTTACAGGCTTTAAAAAAATCCAAGGTTTTTAAACTGCTCCAAAGGTGGTAGCTTTAAAAAAAAAATTAAAAAAAAAAGGATGTGAAGATCACAGATTCACAAGCTGACCCCTAAAACTGGGATTTAGTGGAGATTTCACTGCCTTGTGAATCTAACCCTGAGCAAACAATGATAAGCACACCTGTTCCAACATTTTCTCTTAGCAGTATCCAGTTTCCAGAAGTCCTCGAAAGCCTCTGGAGTGTTTTGAGAAGCAAGTGATGACATGGGTTCTTTCAGAGAAGTCCCTTCCAACTGACAGTTTATGTCATTACTGGCTTTGCACAGGTGTGGCTTGTATGGTCCCACTAGCCTTGTACACAAGGGACCCCTATTTTAGGATACATAAGAGGTATCTCATTTTACCCAAACAGTCAGGGAATGGAAGATCCTTTTCCTATATTTGTTTAGCACATGTTTCAAAGTCTAAACATGCAGTAATATTTCTTTTCAATTATATTTTCCTCTTCCTGGGATACTTCTCTGGTAAACAGAAGGAACCTATTCTGTCCCTTGCTCTTCAGTCTGTGTAGGATCAGAGTGCTCAAGTGTGCCAGCACCACACTTCACTTTGCACTCCTAGCGTTGTCTTTGAACTGTCATACAAGTGACATCATTGAACAATTCACTTTTTTTAATTTTAAATTCTTTCTAATGGAGATAAAATGTGACAGGCAAAATAATTAAAAATATCATTGCTTCTTTAGGTGTAATCTGTGTAAGGCTGTACATCATATCACCTCCAAAAGAAAAGGCAAAAGTTGACTAGACCTTGTGATTTATAAGGGCATGAAATGCTATAGGCTAGGTTTGGTGCACTCAGTATTGTACTCACAAGTCCTGTAGCTCTACACTACTTGCCTAGCAGCTGTACCATGTTCTTCAACGTGTTACATGACGCTTGGGAAAAAAAGAAAGACAAGTTTGAAGAGTTTTCCACAATGTGAGGCTGTAAGAATTTCATTCATTGAAGGGCACGGGGAGAAAAGGGAAAATTTTCCAGTGTCACTGCCATCAAACAGTACTGTCCTTATCATCAAATTCAGCTTCTAATACTATTGTTTCAACACTGTTCTGAGGCTGTTTTAAATTTTATTTTATTTTATTTTATTTTATTTTATTTTATTTTATTTTATTTTATTTATTTACTCTCAAAACAACTAAGAAGCTAAGCTTAAACATGTCCAAAATTTTGCCATCCCGTCACAGCAGAGGGATAACCTGGTCACAGTGTTTCCTAGTCTTACAGTTCAAATGAGACAAACTCTACAGTTATCTAAGTTGTGACAAACCAACTGACAATTTTATGTGTTTCTTTTCACTCTTCACAGTAGCCAGAACGGCATACTGCAGCGATAACTGTTCTCTACAAGCCTTTGGGAAGTCATTCCTCAGGTACAGTAAGTTACAAATGGCCAAAATGTAAATGAAATTGTCTTTTTGTTGCCAACATTCTAACTTAAATGAAGTCTAATATCACTGAGGGCTACCCACTGCTATCCATAATTTCAGCCCAAAGACTAGTACTACCAGCATAGTGCTATAATCTTGATCTAAATCTTCTCTGATTCCTGGCACAAACCTTTTAGCTAACCCTCTAAGGTTTCAGACAAAGCCTTGTGGCTTTGCAGAATAGCTGTGCACTTGCTTCAAAGTTGTTTCAATGGCTCTTATTTGCATCAGTTCAGCTGTGG